>DF239626.1:59320-153918 GCA_000507305.1 Breviolum minutum Mf 1.05b.01
GTCACCTATACATTAGGCTACTATAGGTTCTATTCTATCATATTATTTAAAAATAGTATGATAGACTGACCTGATGTAGCCTATGTATAGGTGACCCAGGAACATGACAAACTTTATTTGTTTGGCATGCCTCCCTTTTTGGTATTTTGGCATTTTGATTAAAAAAAACTTAGATAAGTTAATATTCAAAAGAAACCATTTCAAATGGTTTCAGTTAGAGAAAAGGATTGTGGCAAATTGAATAAAATCGAGACGCTGGAACGGCTCAATTTTGAAATCAATTTGCCAAGACAGGTTTCCCCCTATACAGTAGTAATCTTTTCAGTCCTGAGTGTTCTCCACTTGCATGGGTAAAGTCTCCATGAAGTCATTCCCATAAAAGCCGCAGTGCGCAAACGGCATTTCAACGGCCTGATTGAATGCTAGCAGCATAACTACATTTGACAACATCACAACACAGACACACACACACACAGTAGCTATGTTCTTCTCGCATCTATACTTTATCATGAATCATGTGTATTTTTTTTGATATGGGCCATGTTACTTTGCAGTCCCTTGCACTTGATATGCCAGATTGCCCAACTAATGTTTCAAGAACCAAGCCTGGCCAAGATCAAGACCAACAGGCTGCACTGGCAACGCGTATGGGGCTTCCTCCATTACATCATCATCGCTGCAAATCTCAACTGGCTGAAGTTGCGGTTCAGGTTGAAAGGAAGGCGCCAACCCTAGTGCAAGGCCATCTAGTAGATCAGAATCAGGAATAAACTGGGAGTCCCCTTGAGGAACTTGTTGCCAAGCAGAGAAGGATGTGGGGTCACATGGATAGCCAGGGAACGGCAAAAAATCACAGGCAGGAAGGGTCTCAGGCATCCCAGACATCTCAAACATACCCTGATGCTGGTCAAAATTCATGGTGCCAGCCACAGCCTTCTCAACATTGAAAGAATCAAAGGGCATCGTTTCAGGAAACATCATACTCGAAGGGCAGGCAGGTAGGGTTTGAAGGGGAGCAGGTTCAGGGCAACTGCTACCAGCCCCCACTGATTCCACAGGAGAGGCACTATCCGATGGCAGATTGGTTGAACTTGTTGGACTACACACCTGCCAATGAAGTGGAAATAAAATAAGGGCACTGCATTTGCAAAAAGTTCACACCTTCACAATGCAAGATGTTGTATAGATTATTTTAAACCCAGAGGACCCACTCGCCTCATCACTGGAAGAAGTCTTCTTGGGGAGGGCAAACCGACGTTCTCGTGGATTCCGAACCAAGTAAAGATCCTGAGCTATTTGTATAAGGCTAGCATATCTTTTTGGCAATATCTTTTCGACGTATCTAGCACTCACACATGCATACCGCAACACGTCTATACTATAGTATTGCAAATGCAAAACCCAAGTCAAATGCAGGTATGCATGCAGTACACCACACAATTACCGAACAAGAATCTGTGAGCTCTTGCACATCAGTATCTCTCTGCGAGCTGGCTCGATCCACCAGTCCTTACAGGGTCAATTCTAGTTTTCAATATATGTCAGTGACATCGCAGTGACAACTTGTTTACCGTCATAATTCGCTATAACTGCATCATATAGATCTATATATATATGATACAGTTTTTCAGCAAAGCCGGAAGCTTAGATATATTGAGATATAGGTTTGCTTCTCTATGGAATCCTATATGAAAGAGATATTCTTTGATAAAGGATTCCTAGAGAAGCAAACCACCAGCCTTAACCACCAATAAACTACTGACTGGTAAAAATCACACCTCCACCCCGACCCCTATTCATCTTGGGGCCCAAGGCACTGGAATGATGATTAAGCAGTGCTTTGATGCCATGTGCGTCTCTGTTACATCGCTTCTCTGAAATTTCATCAGCCTTGTGCAAAACACCAAGCGCAGCATTTTTGGGTCGTATACTTGTGCAACATAACATCTTTCAACTTGTACCCTACTGAAAATTATTGAACAATTGTGTGAAAGAATTGTGTCCAAAGGTTGCTAAATCCTCATGCAAAGAAACACTCCAGGCAGACTTCAGTGATTCGAGGAGTGGTTGCAGGACAGGAACCCCACCAAGCTTAGGCTCAATATCTGCCCTGCCGACTAAAGGTTTTAAGATCAACTTGTTGAGCTTGATTGCCATTGAAGTAGGTCTCTTATCCTTCCCCTCGCCGTTTGCAGGCCAAATAAGGAACGCCTTGTTAGCCATGACCCTGGCTTTTAACTCAGCGTTTGCTTTCCATTCCTGCAAATTTCAAATTTGAAAAAACATGTTAGGGCCTACAAACAAACACACTTAAGTTGGCTTTACCGGTTTCAACCCAGCTCCTGCATCACCAGCTCACAAAGATCTTGCAAAGACCCCGCATCTGGATTCTCAGCAACCACCGCCATTACAGCTGCAAGTCGCTGGACAAGCAGGTGTATACGCTCAGCGTTTGAACCCCCAAAGATCTGCGCACATGAACCCATGCGCCAGTATATAAGTAGTGTCTTTGTAAAGGTTTCTAAAGTGTTGTGCACTTTAGAAACCTTGACAAAGACATACTTATATACGCACTATGTGGTTTGCACTTGTTTCTTTACAAATTTCCAAAACAGCAGTTCAAAGCCCCGGACCTTTCAATCATGCCGGCAGCTACGCCCCAGCCCCGACTAGTGTTCATGAACATTCCATGTTTAAGACACTATATATAATGGAAATTGTTTGGGCATGTGCTGGCTGGTGAAAAAATGTTCATAGCATCCCACATGTGCATATATGTAGCACATTGATCACACTTGTATAACTCTATATATTCACACTTTTAAATGTCGCACGTATAACACCTTTTCCACACGCAAACCGGTGACACCCCTTAATGAGCAAAACGCCACCAAACCAGCGCGAATGTGACACTTGCAAAGGCAAAAAATGAACAACAAAAAGGGATCATTTTCAATGGATAAATAATAGCACTGCATGCACAATATCCCGGATATGAAAAATAGAAGTGCATGAATGCATGCAGTTGATATAGCATGTTGTTTTTTCCACACATTTCAAACAAACACTGTCATGAAAAATCACAAATAAACATTTATCAATGTATATATACATACATAAAAATATATAGATATATATATATATATAGATATATATATATGTACAATATCAGCAGGACGCGCTTTCAGGATATCGCAGAAAAAGGTATATAGCTGGCCTGAAGCCATGCAAAATATCTCCAAGATATGTTTTGTTCATTTTGCTTCTGGTTTTTGACTTCGTCTTTTTTTTTTGGTAAAACCAATTCTTTTTTGGTTAACCATTTCTTTTTGGTTAACCAAAAAAAAGTGTGACATTCCCATGTCCAGGTAGGTCGGCAGAGCCGCTGCCGTTAGCCATTTTCGAAACCGCTAAAAACAAAGGTGGATGGGTGCGGCACGAAGCTTAGGCAGACATTGGTTGGGTACATGGTTCGAAGCAAAGCAAGCATGTGGCGTTGGAGAGATGGCTCATCGATACGCCTTGGTTGCTCGAACCGCCAAAGGCAATACAGCAGAACCCCAGCAGGTGGGAACATGGCGGATGGATGGACGTGCCCGTACGCATCGAAGAGGCATCCTACTTTCGAACCCGCTGAAAACAAAGATGGGAATGGGTACATGGCTCGAAGCCTGTCGCATTGGTGAGATGGCAAGCAGGCAAGGCAGTCAATGCTTCACGCTTCCCTTGAGGGGTCGGCGGATATTCACCCAACCAGTTTTTTGATAGAAAGTATCCGATGGCGGCCGATTTTTTTGTCTCAGGTGAAGCTTTTAGTAGGAAAAAGCATCGAATTTCACCTGGATCTACCAACCCCCACCCGGGGGTCCCGCAGGATGCGAGGCGTTTACATACTCAGCACCTAAGATAAACCGCTTAGGGGGGCTGTTTGCCACTGTTATTATGTGCTGGGGTCTAAACGCCTGTGGGTAGGGGATGGTCATCAACCTTACTGTATGGGGTTTATGTACAAATTACAAGGATTCCATAGTAAAGGTGGGACGACCATCCCCAATATACGGGAGTTTAGAAGTTGGCACATCTGCTGGGGTTGGGTATATGGTAGATTTAGATCCAAATCATCACAAGCCTTTAGGCTCGGGAGGTAAATTGATTCTTAAAAGTTGATTCTATGAAGCTGTGTCTTCATGGGAAATCTAAGGGGCCCACCTCCCCAAATGCCATGTTTGCTCCCAGGAACTAGCCGGGCCTTCTTAAGGATCATGACATGATGCTTAAGAATCCTTAAATTGAGGCTGGCTATTTCCTGTGGCAAACTTGGCATTCGGGGTGGGTGGGACCCTTAGAATCGCATGGTTAACGGAGGACCAGCTATCTCACCAATTCAATGCCAAAGGTCATGTGTGTTAAAATGACCACACACACATGAACGAAAGGACGAGCAAAGGAACCAACGAAACTAGCTACTAGTACCTATAAGTAGCTAAATAGCTAACAAACGAACGAACTAAGACCAACTAAATCACTTACTCACTATTGGAGTATCTAATCAACAAACTAACGATCTAGCAAACAAACTAACCAACCAAACCTAGCTAACCCAGCTAACTTCCTCACTCCCATATGCAAGGCGATATTGGATCGGATTGCGCTCAGCAGCAACACGAAAGATTTGCATCGTGTATCTTGGCACATGCGGGTGATCGTGGCAACATGAAATCAAAACAGCCTTGAAAGTTGTTCTGTTTAACAGCACCCACAACCAAAGAACACCCATAAATTTTGGGTTAGATAATGACATGATAATGATAGAAATCGAGGTTTCATTAATGTCAATTCCGGTTGTTTCAAGAATCCAATCACTATTGTCAAGGGTTGCTTGTCAGTATCCAGTGTTGCCTAGCATTATCCTGAGATCCGGAAGAACAGAGTGTTTTTTAATGGGAGAATGATGGATCATGGTGGCCAATCACCAATCATAAACCCTGTCTTAATGGGGAGGGTCATGATTGACGGTTCAGGAAGTCATGATTATTGCTGGATTGTCCTTATAGAGGATAGTTATATGCGGTCCATGAGTATTGCTCCGGTGAGTACTGATGGAATTAGAACAAAAACTAGGTGGGTGGTTTCAAATCTTTTTATTTTCACCCCCCTATCTGGGTAAATGAACCTATTTGACATAATTTGACTAAGATTTTCCGATGGGATTGAAATCACCAACTAGATATAGAATTATAAGAAAAACAAACAGAAACCTGGTTGGTGGAGGTCCTGGTGGGGTGGACCATCCAAGAGATCCAAGAGGTCAGGGGCTATGTGGATGGTTCCGAAAATAGTGGGTTTTTCCTCCCAAATCATCCATTTTAATTGGGTTTTCCATTATTTTCACCATCCATTTTGGGGTACCCCTATTTTTGGAAACACCCATATGGCACACGCGTGGGGAAGTTTGAATCAAACGTAAGAAAACCTGCTTAAAAGCAAACCCACCTGCAATTGCGGGCCGCATCTGCTAAATCACTGGTTGTTCACTTGCGCAAAGGCTGACCAAAACTTCAGAATCTTCCTTCAGCTCAATTGTAAAGGGGCAAAAACTGATGAACGTTGTAAAACTTCTCAGCAGTAGTCGCCAGCCACTGGGAAGGAGGCTGAAGGACAGTTGACAGTTGCTGTGTGCTGGTCTCCAGGATGTGGTAATCACGCCGCAATGCTGAAAACCCTCTCACTGTGGATCCACACCAGGGACACATGGGGGTGCAGTTACCTTTCTGCAACAACCCTTGGAGCGCCATACCTCAACCAGCTCCTATCCAGAGGAGCAAGGAATTTGGAAGTCAACGGCGTTGCCTCCAGACCCACATGGGGTTCTGCAACCACTGATCCAGAGGAACAAAAAAGGTGGTAGATCACAGCATTGGCGTCGGATGGGGAGGTCAGACGAGTTTGAGTTTCATCCGCTCGAAGCCCAGGAAGACCTCATCATCTTATTGAGACCGCAAGCAAAAAGAAAGGTCACGAGGAGTCAGAGCACTTCCAAGTGCGCTTGGTTGCCTTGGAGCAACCACAAGTCGGGCCCGCCTGGGGCACCATTCACCAGGGTCAATCTTGCCGTGTCACCTGGGTAACCCGCTGCTAGAGCTGGCCAGAGTGTGGGCATTGCGTGTTGTGCAATGAAAGGAAATCCATGCTTGGATGTCCCAGGAAGTTAGTAAATGGTTAGTAAATGGGTTATAACCTACTTACAAAAATTATAAATGGGATATATTAGGGTGAGAACCCACTTACTAACCATTTACTAACTTCCTGGGACATCCAAGTGAGACGAAATGTTTGTTTGACAGAAGGACTGGTAAGGAAGATGGTGAAGAGACAACTTTGGATGTCTCATGATGTAGTAAGAAGGAATGATTTGAGTAAGGTACGCTTTAACCAATCATCATAGAAAACCCTGTCTTAACATATCATTCCTTTTCAAAATGCACACTGTCCTTAAAAGGCACCACCTGATATGATCTGTCTCCGTTTCTGTTGAAATAGTCCCTCTTTAGTTTTGGACATGTTAGATTTGGGGGTTGTAGCATCACCACGGTCATGGGCCACCGAAAACCTGTTGGACACGTGGAATACATTCCTGGGAAAATAGCCTTTTGCAATGGGAATTATTTGCAGGGCCCATACTGTAGTGAAATATCTCATTTACAATCAAGTAAGGCAGGTACCAACCGTCCTGGACATTTTACAGGTAAGTGACGGTAAGTGAAATTTACTCTTCCTTGGATGTTTTCAAGGTGATTTTTTACGGATTTGTGCCATGGTAATCGCCATCAAACCACATTTGGAAGAATGTGTTTTTCTTGTTCCAGACATCTTGAATCCAAGTTTGTTGGAACAACGATTTTCTACCACATTTTGTCGTGAAGTACTTCTGGATGGGAGAGCATCCCAAGCAACACAATTTTTATCTAGGTTGTGGTTTCTTGATGATTTATTGAATTGCTACCCAAAAAATCCAAAAACACTAGAATTTGACTTGCACTAAATATGTTCAGAAGGTTGGCAAATAATCCCATGAACTTTCAATCGTTCTTATAAAAAATCATTCCTGTTCTACGTGTACAACTTCTCAACCAACTGGGCGGCTTCAAGGAATCTCCTAACACGGCAAAAGAACACCTTGGAGGTGCGAAAATAAAACACCTTGGACTGGCACTGGGAAATGTGAGGGGCCCAACCCTAAGTTGGGTAGTGGTGGTTTCAAGTTTGTTTGTAAAATTTTCATCCCTACTTGGGAGAAGATTCCCCATTTTAACTCATATTTTTTCAAATATTAATATTATGTTGAAATCACCACCCTGGGATGTATTTCCACCTTGTAAATGCGCTGAACTACCAACCTCAACTGGTTAGCCGGATTTCTTTCATAAATCCACCATTTGTCACATGATTCTGGTCCATTCAACGACTTCGAAGAAGGATGTACCGTATTTTGAATGACCCCTAATTGAGCACTATCAGTTGTCCAAGGTATTTACCTTGTTTAATTCCCTTGTTTAGCATGGCTAGAGAAGATTCTGGTTCATCACTTGGAACACCAAGTGATCTTACACAAGCTGTCATTCTTATTGATGTTTCTTATCCCGAGGCATCCAAAATCCTCGAGTCATACCTAGTAAGGAGGCGTGAAAGGAACCCCTAAAAGCCGAGTTTCAGGAGATGTTTGGGGGTTCATTCATACCGATCCTCACCATCTCTTTCTAGGGGCCCACCTTGCAGAATTCCTACAGTAAATCTCGGTTTCAAACGTATCAAAATTCGGCCCCGTAAATCGTGGGGATTTCTTTCCCGACTGCTACCTCCCTTAAATGAACTGCTTAGTAGGCTGAATAGTTCAGAACCATCAATATAGTACCATTGTTTTTAGCCACTTGTCTTTTTTTTTGGGCCCTTACATGCAAGGTGGGCCCCTACCAGCTATAAATGGAGTTATAAACCCTGTAAATTGCCTGAAAAAATGGGCAACTGGAGTTATAACCGCCCTACAAACGGACTGATAACCCCACTTATAACCGGCAGGGGCCCACCTTATGTAATTGCTCAACTTTAGTCGTTTTTTTTTTGTTTGGCATGTCTCCCCCACAAATTTCTTAACCATTTGGCAGCATGCTATCTCAGGTGCCGGTGGAAGAGACAGTTGCTGAGATTCAAACACGTACCACGGCATAGTTGGCAGCAGTTGGGAATTCGTTGGGTTGCGAAGTCCAAGTTTTTTTCGCGAACTCTAAAAAAAACGGGATGGAATTGTTCGAAGACGAAAACGAGCTTTGAATTTGTTTTTGTTAATTGGTTTTATTTTGTGTAAGTTGTAAATGATGATAAAATGGGCTCCCTTTTTGTTTCAGGGGGTTGATGTCGATTTTTTGTGGGGGGGAAGTGGTTGTAGTTGAAGAAAATTATTGCAAACAATACTTAAGGTTATCTTAAGGTTTCAGGGAAGATCCAACCCTGATTTGGGAATTGCGGAAGTACGTAGTTTTCTTCTGGACCTCAACTATGTATGAGAAATTCAAAGTAGATGTTTGGACCCCTTGAAGACCTTCTCAGGAGGTGTTTGTGGGTCCAAACACCTACTCACAAGGTATTTGGAAGACTAGGGTATGTATAAGCAAGTATGTGAGGCTTAAGAGATGTTTCTCTTTCTTGCCATCATCACATTTGTGACCTGAGGATATTTGGTGCACAATGCTCATGCAGGTCGGGGGAAAGGGTCGGTCAACATTGGGGGTTTTCGTTCGTGAGGTAGGCCTTTTGAGGTCAATGTCTTGTGACTTGTGGTTGGTGTGTTGGGTGGTGGATACTGTTGATGGTTCAGAAATCCCACACTACACCAGTTGAGGTAGGTAGTTGAAATCCCATTGTTGACAAGATGTTATACATCCCAGGTGGTTGTTTGGGATTTCTTCCATCAACAGTATCTGAAGAATTAACCACCCAAAATCATTGACTCGGAGTTGTTTAGTTGGTGATTTTCGTTGCAGATTGGATTGGGATCCCATGGGATTGATTCATTATCACCTTAAAACTCACCACCATTTGGGGCCAAATCTTTTTGGGTCTTTTTTTCCATTCGCATCTAATCCATAGGGAACTTAGCTATCCCACCTTGGGAAGTTCGGAAAATCATCGACTCAAAAATGCCGTTCGAATGGGATATATTAGTAAGTCCAAGAAGGAAGATAAGGAAATCCAAGATTACGACGTACCCTCTCTAAAACAATTAACAGCGGGTTTACAATTAACAGCGGGTTTACCAGTGGAAACCCCTGAAATGTCGGTGCTTTCCTTTTTTGGGGGGGCAATTTAGGCGTAATCTTCAGGGCCAAACATTTCAGACTGTTAGTTCTTGGGCCAAACTGTTAGTTTTTTTGAGTGATTTTGGAATAGAAGCTTTTGGGGAATGGATGATTATTAGAGCCCACTTCTTAAAATCCGTAAAGTCATGTTTGATCATTTATTTAACGTTGATATTGGAGAAGCTCCAACAAAAGGGTGGATGATTCGTGTTTCCTTATAAAAGATCTCAGGAGCTAAAGAGTACCATGATGTTTTTTTCCATTATGTTGGTAGAACATNGTGCGAGGAGGCGGGTACTGCAGTTTGAGCGTGGAAGTGTCAGAACTGGCCGATGAAGGTGAGCAAGGACCAAGATACTATGCAAAAAGATCGAATCTGAATGTGCAGCCACCACAGAAAAATTACGGTGGCTCATTTGTCCGAGGTCCTGTTCGATACTCGCCTGATGTACCGCGAAAGATAAACATGAGGTTCGCTAAAGTTTGGCGAAAGTAAATTATTTTTTCACCGAAGATGTCCTTTTCCGCGTGAAGGAATTTAGAACAACCCTCATATATGTTTTTCATTGAAATCCAAGGGTTCCACACACCCCATGCCACTCCCTCCAGGAAATAGCTGGCCTTACCAAGGTATAGCCTCCCCCCCCCCCAAAAAAAAAAATGGACCAACATAAATGGGTTTTTGTTGAGGTTATTTCAGGGTTTCACCCCAACATACATGGAGTTATATATATTCAGTAATTTAGTTGCTGGGTGGTGATTTCAAATATTTTTAATTTTCAACCCTACCTGGGGAGATGATCCAATTTGACTAATATTTTTCAAGGGGTTGAAACCACCAACTAGGTTGGTTCTTACGGTAAATTCCTAGGTAACTCTACAAAAGTCCCAGTTGATCCTATGGCTTTTGGGGCCAAAAAAAGGGTCAAAAATCCAGCAGGAAGTTATACCTGGAAACGGCTTGGAAAGCCATTGAACATGGAGAAGACCTTAGCAGAGAACGGGATGGAGGAGTTGGTGATTGATTGATGTCGATTTCTGTTGGGTCAGTTACTTGGTGGATCTCATTCCATGACTTAAAGGAGATTCATCTTCCCAACCTCCATTTTTGGGGGTCCCATGATGATCATGTTAAAAAAGATGGGGGTGTACTTGGATCATCCCATTTAGTAGATGGTTAATAACCATGGATCGTAAGTCCCCTAAAGTGGGGTTGTGGTATTCCCCTTCCAAATGGCCTTTCACTCCATGGCTTATAAATGGGGGGTGGTTCCTAAAAAACCTACAAGTCCTGGGATGATCCTCCAAGTAGTCACGATCGTTGAATGATGGACCTGGAGGTAGGCTGGGGTCAAGATCCCCATTTGTTGATGTTTATTTGTTGATGGGACCCCTTATTTGAGGGCAATCTAGTGTGGTGAAATATGATAGATATTATTATTAATATTCGGGCAGATTTCATGGGAAATTCCAGCATTTTGATGGTATTTAGAAGGAAAGATAAGGCTTTGTCCATGGCGGACTGTGGTTTACTGAAGGGTATTTGTAGATTGAATGTGAGCCAGGATCCCTAGGGAATGTTAGAAAAAATCTATCTTGTTCGTTCCCAAATGCTGGTGTCAATCTGATTTTTTAGTGTTCGCCCCCACCTGGGGCACCTGGGGAGATGATAGAAGTTGACAGCTATGTTTCAGCAGGGTGGCTCCACCATCAACGAAACAAAGAAGCGATTGGCATGTGAGCAATGAAGAAATACCTTTGCTTGTTTAGGGTAGGAGATTTTACCACCGAGTTATATATGGGTAATCTGATAAACCATTATAAGGATCCCTATTTTAACATCCACTGTTTCCATGGAGCAAGAATCCGAAGGTGTTTTTTTCGTGACTCATGTGAAAAAACACCGCCGCGAGAGGACGAGACAGAAGAATTCTTACGGTTGTCCATTGATCCTGATCACCATATCCCTGTGATTCACTTGCATTTCAATGACGATTTGACGGAGGTGCACAAAGGTTTCGACATTTTTGGAGTGGCAGAATGCTTGGAGGATCATCGCAGCATGGTTAGTAAGTCCCCTAAGTAGGGTTGTTTCCCTTCCAAATGGCCTTCAAATGGCCTATAATTGGGAGTGACTAACTACTTAGGATGATCCTCCAAGTGGTCGGTGAAAAAAAAGGAATGTAAGCTCCCTGCACCTGATAGCTAATTTACCCCCCAAAAAGGGATGGGTTGGAAATTGGAAGAAGACGCGTTTCTTTCCTTTGGAGCCTAAGCCAGCCTATTTTCGGAGTGTAACCCATGTTCTATTTTGGGAAGTTAGGGGTTGATAGAATGGAAATAGATGAAGTTATCTTAATGTTCTCTTAGCTCCCAGAGTCATTACTTTTCAGTGGAAAAATGGGTTCATCTAAAATACGAGTTCCCAAAAAATCGCATAAAATCGTGTTCCATTGAACCATGATGTTGGGAGGAAGGGTATGTTTTGAGATGGTTGGACTTCACTTGAAAAATGAAAAAGCCCTGCTTGCTTACGGTATATACAGGATTATACTACCCAGTTATGGGGTGATTATAGCAGACCATTTTCAGGATCCCTATTAAACAGCTCCTATATTGAAAATTAAGAGGTTTTTTGGGGGCTCGCTTATGTGTTTGTTTGTTTTTGGTTTGGAGTCCAAGTTGGTATGTTGTTTTTCTGTTTGGAGACAAGCTACCTACATTTACCATAAAAATCAACTAAATGTAGGTAGATATTCCATACATGGATCCTATGGGTAATCACATCATTTGGTGGTGTGACATTGTTACCGTGCTTGTTGAATCAAGATCGGTGACGTCCTGAAATTAAAAACATATATGGGTTTTCACTGTCACATAGTTTGTGTCTTGATAGGCTGGTTGTACTAGTGGTTGCTTCGAGACATCTCCCCACTTGAGTTCAACCCATCAAGAATGGATTCCTAGGGATAGGAAGGGGGGCAACCAACATCTTCGGAAACTGGCAGAAAAAGATGATATCTCAACTGGGTGGTGGTTTCAAATAGTGCTTATTTTCACCCCTACCTGGGGAGATGATCCAATTTGACCAATCTTTTTCAGATGGGTTGAAACCACCAACTCGCTAAACTAATTGGTACTTTACAAGGTAGCTCAGCTAAATTTCAGCATCCATGGAGTATCTGAGCAAGAAATCCCTTCGTACCCATGGCTGAGATATTGCAGATTTGTGGTGACTTATATCGCCATAGGATATTTCATCAACGGAGATTGAGCCCATGTATTGGACTATCATAGCCCCTTACTAAGCCACCTTTTGGGAGTTGCACCATCTACTTTCACTACGGTGTACACTCCTGGAGTTTAACAGTTCGCCCCTGAAAAAAGACCCATTTTGCTTCCAAAAGGAAAGAAACTCGTCATCCAACTATCCATCTTTCGGGGGTAAACTCTCTTAGTTTTAGGGAGTGTAATCTGAATCTTTGACGCTATCTCCAGATGTGTCTCTCAGTGTTGTTTCACTTTTAACTGGCCAACTTTAGACTGAAAGTGACCCGAAACAGACAAAAAAGCAGGAGATTGAAGTACTAAGATGTGAGGGATTGGCTTGGAAGAGCTATTCGTTTCATGTATTTACGGTATTTGCTTCAATGATATCTATGCATCTAACTTTTCCACAGGCGTGCTTAGGAAAAATCCCAGGATGCTAAGGAAAAATACCTCCCACTGTTGATGGCTGAAATGGCTGCACCACGTGGGATGTATGAAACATATGAAACCCTATAAATAATGGTGATATTTACCATATCCACAATATCCATCTATATCCACTGGTTAGCCAGATTTCTGAACCATCTACATCCACGTTGTCAGGCTTAAGCTGGTTCTGAGCTTTGCGGAATTTGTTCTTCTCAGAAAGGGAGGGCGGTTGGAGGTGGTTCAGCTTCCTTGATTGAAATTTGACATGTGTAACTGTAGGTTCCTTATAGGGACCTTGTTTTGGAGGGAAATTTGCATAAATTGATATGTATAGAAGGAAATGAGTACACCATGTTTGGGGGGAAAGGTAGATGATGCTCAAATTATTCGGGTTTTGAGGGGGATTCTGGAGTGTAAGTTGGTGAACACCTCGTTTGTTCAATCTTTGCACCATTAGCAAAAGAAAAGTCCTCCACCCCTCAAAACCAAGAAAACAATGTATAACTTGAAAAGTACACCTGGGATACTCTCTGTTCATATCATGGAATCCGTAGGAAAATGGATCACTTCATTTTATGGCTACACACCATGTCTAGGGAATGTCTAGGAGAATATATAGCACTCACATCGATTGTGACGGCTTACACTCAATGTAAAGGCATTACCCTTCCTGAAACTAACGTGGCACCAGAAAAATGGAGGGGGTTGTAACTCAAAGGATCCATGTAGGGAAAATTTGCCTACATTTCCCCTTGAATGTGGCCATGTTTCACCCTACTAATGTAGGATAATGTAGGTAAATCATCCATACATGGAACCTATGGGTAAGTTGTAAGACTACTTTCCTGTTGAAATGGTCCCTTTTTCGGGGACGATTGTTTTAAGAGAACATAAATCAACCAGGTATATGGTGCAGACTTTCAAGAAAGATTTGAATTTCCCCAGCCGGAGTCACCTTTTTTCAAACCGGGATTTTGCCTTTTCCAAAACCAGCATTTTGGCTATCCGTTCGTTTTTGTTTCGCAGGTGTATCCTTTGTTTAACTTCCAAGAAAATGCGAATGATCCTCAAAACACCATACCAACCTCCCCGTTTCACCCTGAAAAAAAGGCAATCGACGCAGCGTTCCGAAAGGATTGAAAGTTGATGGAAAAGTGACTTAACATGATTGGAACAGTTACTATGTTACTATCATTATAGTTAATTGATGCTACATGTGATGATTATCATGATATTTTGATATACTTCTGAGTCGTAATTGTGTTGCCATGGTTTCTTTTTTTCGACTGGTACTTGGTGACGCAATATGAGCTTGTAGAAGCGAACTTCATGAGCAAGTTAAGTTCGACCTTACCCAGCTTCCAGTGTCTATGCAATGTGTCAACATCGCTAGTATCATGGAAATCTAAGGGGCCCGCCCTGCCCAATGCCACCTTTCGCCCAGGAAATGAGGCCTTATTATCAAGGGCTGATAAACGGATCATGGTGGTTAATGTTCCTTCCATAAGGCCTTTCTGTTTCTTGGGGCTAAACGTGGCATTGGCGGGGTAGGCCCCTTAAATTCCGATGATAGTAGATCCTCAGACAGGGTGGTTACATAAACTGTTTTTTGCAAGTAGTGCCCCGAATGAAGCCAATTTTGGTAAACTTTCTTTTGTGACAAAACAGAATGATAAACTCCACACAGGTTGCTAGTCAAAAGTGAAGATCTAATGTAGTTTTGTTTCATCGTGTTTCTTCCTGGAACGCTCATTTCACCCCCACAAAGATGGGCCCTTTCAAAGGGGCCAGGCCACATGTTGCATTCGGGACGGTGAAGATCTGAAAACGCTGACCCAAACGAAAAAAAAGTCCTTCGAGCTGTGCGCTGTGCTTGATCAAAGTGCATCGGAACTGCTCTAAATGTGGTTTCCGTTTCAGCTAAAAGCTTGAGAGATGACGGAACAGTCCTGACACAATCCTCTAGAATGGATATTTCCAGTTTGAAATCACATGAAATGTGAACAGATATCTAAACTGTGGGAAGTCTTGCAAAACGCTTTTGAATGCTCAAAGTGTTGATGCTTAGGTGTTATGGTATATCTCCAGACTTCTAAAAATCTCTTCCTAGCCTCGGCAACCCACTGGGTGTCAAGGCACACACACCACCACCTGGAATGCAATAACTCCAGAGAAGTTATATACCCTGCAGTACATGGCAATGGAAAAATAACCATTTAGGAGATAGATCCTCAAATGGTTGTTATATTCATTTCCGGGGTGTACCAACTTGTTATGCTGTCTTTGTAATTCTTGGACAAGCCAGTCACTTTTCAATACTTCGACACAGCAGCTCCAAGAGGTATCAAATCCCAAAAAGTCAATAGCTAAAGGTGAAAGCAGCCAGTGGAAGTCATGAGGAGTAACATAGAACTTGTTTTCTACCTTTTAGGTAGGTCATACCTTCAAGGGCGAAGAGTCTTAGCAACACGTACATGCTACTGTACCTTCCTTGTTTTTTTGTTTTGGAGGATTTGGGGTTTGACAGTATCCAAGCAAGTTATGATGACTTCACCGTTTTTTTTTTTGCTGGAGCACAACTGGACAAGATTCCCAAAACTGCCTAAGGCAACGGTTGTTAGTTAGAAATTGAAAGGTGATGTGGTGAGCTGCAAACACTGCAATGTTTTGCCAGCCTTTGTCCAAAGTGATCTTTGGGCGTTGTCGAAGTTTAGCTGCTTTTCGATCTTTTCAATCACAACTTCAGCGTCGTGACTTCGGATTGGTTGCTGGTGTGCGACTTGAAGCAGATCAGTTGAGACAATTGGTGGAGGAGGCACGGCAGCCAGGAAAGAAAGGGCGCCGCAAAACAACAGTGGAGGGTGGCAAAAGGCTATGTGCCAAGTGTAGTATTGAAGCGGTGGTAGATGACAGAGTACCATCCTTGTGCAAGAGTTGCGAACTTCAGAGTGCTGCTACATCCCGAGGGAGGCTGCGTCAGACTGCTTCACAGCTCATCTCAAGCGCTAGGCAACGCTCAAGAGCAAAAGGCAAAAGCTTTGATTTAGACATGGATTTTATTCTGGACTTGATCTTGAAACAACAAGCTTTATGTGCCTATTCTGGGGTGGATTTGGAGTTGGCCACTGCGAAGTCGCACTGGAGAATTTCATTGGAAAGGCTGAACAACAACCAGGGCTATGTACGGGAAAATGTTGCACTGATAGCAATGGAATTCAACTCACAGGTGCAAATGAGCCAACGCGCATTGGTCAGTGGATCTTCTCAATGGTCCAAGCAGAAGTTTGAGAGATTGCCAAATGAACGGAGGTTCAATGTTGACTTGAACAATTTAGAAAAGGACATTCAGACTGCTGCACAAAAACCATATGTCAGAAGATCAGCCCCCTCCCGCACCGCAAATCAGACGGCCATCCCTTTATGCGTGGTAGAGACTACCTTCTACACAGATCAAGAAAGCTTGAGATGCTCACGGTGCAGATGTTGGAAGCACTCCCAGCACTTTTCCATGAATGCAAGCAACAAAACAGGTTTCAAGAGTCAGTGCAAACAGTGTGCTTCTGAGTTGGGAATGGTTTGGCTACAAACATTGCGTGGGTTTGCAAGCAAGTTGGTCAACAACGCTCGCAAAAGGCACAGCTTTGGCAAGTGGCAGGGGGAATTCGAGCTAGATTTAAACGTTGTTTTAGACATGTTGTGGCACCAGCGTGGCAGGTGTTTTTACTCTGACATACCACTTCGGTATGGGCAATGCAATGTTGATTGGAAGATGTCGTTGGAACGTCTTGACAACGCCAAGACCTATACAAAGGACAACACCAGATTGGTGGCTTTAGAATTCAACACTCGGGCACAATGGTCGAGGTCAAAAGTCCAATTTGCTTGGGGCCCTTTGTTCACTGGTGAATCAGCATTTTTGGATTCTGCAAAAATTTCATCGGAACTTGTTGGATGTCATACGTTCCCTCTCCATGTGACAGGGTAACTGCAATGAGACCAAACGGTTCATTGTGTTGGAGTGTTTTTTGAAATTGGAAGGAATGGTTCTGCACAAAGTTTGGCGGTTGCCTTCTGTCTTTCCAAATCTTCACCGATGAGGGCTATAGTCCTGAGTCAATTCATTTGAAAGGGCTGAAGAAAAGTTTACCGTCCGATTGCTTATGTCATAATATGGACCTGGATATAATGAGTACATCACAGACTATGCTGATTTGTTCTGAACCTGTGATTTTGGAAATTTGGTTTCCCGTAACAAGTTAAGTGAATGTTGCCAAGAAAACCTTCCCTTTTTGGAAGTCTTTGCGAGCCTTTGGTGAATCCATTGTGGCAATCTATTTGGCGTCCATCCACTTGTTATCATTTTAGTAATCGACCCAAAAGTGATATCATGATGATTACAGTTCGATTTATGTTTCTATTTGTTTAAAAGCAATCAAGATGAGTGACAGGTATGATATGAAATGATGAGAATGAAGGCTGAAGTATTTCAACCCGGTTCATTACCATTTATGAGTTGTTCAGACGTTGAATCATCCATTGCCATTCCATTGCCCTTGAAATAGACCCCACCCGATTGCCATCCAGGAGTTACTGGGGAAAAACGATGGTTTGGTACATGGAGCAGTAGACAATGCTGCCTGGGAAGCTCAGACAATTGTGTCGCCGGTGAAAATGGAGATTCTAAGACGGTGCATACTGTCCCAAAAGGAAGATGTTAAGTCAGTCCCAAACCACAAGACCGAAAGTTAGTTTTCCTTTTTTGTACAAACTGTGGCTAAGTGGTTCGGTTTGGGGTATGTTCCAGTGATTTTTATTGACAAAAAAATTGGGGTACGTGTCCTAGATTGTGTATTCTCACAAATTAAGACCTTGCCTCAATAATACCACGGTGACGGATCTGTCAACCAAATGTTTTTCAGTTTGGGGCTGTTCCACTTCGAAATGCAATGTTGTTTTCAGTTTCTTTGGAGGAAGTTCAACATCGAACCGTTACAAACTAACCAGGTTGGGTTTTGGTTGTGTACTGTTGTGCTTGTTTTTTCAATTCCCGTGTTTTCGAAAGACAAAAGGGTGATGGAGCCCACCAAGTGGACACATTTTTTTCCTTGGAGGTGTGGGTTGTGTGGATTTGACCCGAAACATCGGGATGTACACTCCGTAAAGGGGAAGAAGAGAGAGCTACACAGGACCTCCCCATGTCATTTTGCTATAGTCCCAAGCTTAGTCCATATGTACTTGGAGGATCATCCCAGTCAGCAAGTGGTTGATAAGTCCCCTAAGTAGGGTTTTTCTTCCAAATCGCCTAAATGACTTATACATAGGGGGTCACTAACCAATTACTAACTGGGATGATCCTCCAAGTATAAGGTCTGTGCAAATTGTTCGGGTTGATGAACTCTTGTGATTTGACAAGAGGCGGTACGTGAGTGTGGGTCTCCGCATAATGTCTTCTGGATATGCGTATGGTACAAGAGGATCTTGGGGTAGGAAGATAGAAGAAAACGATGCTTTTGGCTGAAGCAGAATCAACCCCCTTTTCAAGAGAAGGAATATGAAGTAGAGCCAGATTTCTCAGATTTCCCACATGTTTTTCTTCATTTTTTGTCGGGTGGTGTGGCTGTTTTTGCTGGTGTAGCCATGCAGGTTGATCTGGAAGATAAAACACGGAAAGAGTGCAGATTCCTCAAAGCAAATTTGCTTCCTATCCAGCACATTAACACGTCTTTTTTCAATGAATATATTGTCCTTAAGACACGTAGGAAAAGGCAAGGTTTTAGCAGCTGAGACATCAACAGGATTTTTCCCCAAAACTGGGCGTTTCATTGGGAATGTCTTGATGAAATTTCCCAGGTGGCCACCATCAAAGAGGTCTTGACCTTCCGGTGTTTCGGCCGCAGACAAGGTTGAAGGGATGTGGCCCAGGTTTTTGCTGGTGTAAGTACCCAAGTGGTGGAAGATAATTTTTGAACCCAACTGGTGGAAAGGTGCTATGTTTTTGGAGATGGAGGTATTGCTATCAGAAGTTATGGTATGATTAATTTTCAGGATGGTTTTTGATTCCAATAGCCCAAGATTTCACTACGTACAAGTCTGGAGGCCACAAAAATTTGCCAGAATATTCGGTAGCCTTGTATTTAGATATGTTTTTACTATGCAAAATTCACGTAGCATTGAGTTTTTCTCATAGCGAAATAGTATCATGGGCGTGTTGAAACATACATCACCAAAGGATTTATGTACCTAAAACGGAGGTACTGTTCCTTAATTATAGGGCTGTTTTTTTTAGGGGGTGGGGATTCCCAAAACCTTAGGCTGCATCCATACCGCTTACATGGGTTTTTTGTACCTCCATTTTAGCTACCTGAACATCTTTGGTGAATTAAACAGATAGTTGGATTGGATTCTCGAGAATAGAGACAAAAGGAATTTCAATATATCATAAAATGAATCCTGGAAAACCTAGTGTACCATTTTTTTAGGCAACTGTGGCTGGTTTGAGGGGTAAAGTTGATGGAAATTAACAGCAACTGGTTTTCCAGGATGTTGAATTTGTTTTGTTGTTGAAACTTCCAACATCTTCTTCTCCGCCTCGAGTGCGGTACACCCATTTACACCAAACCGAGTGGTGCTCAGTGATGAACAAATGAGAATGAATAAAGGAGCAAGCAGTTGGAGGTTGAACAATATCGCCAAACTACGGTAATATGGTAATTGTTTCATAAAGTTGAGGGTTTCACCAGTAATTAACTGTTACTGCTCTTGTTGTTTCATGAAACCCCATAGTCATCATAGAAATGTTCGTGGTGCCTCTGCGCATTTTTCGCCAAAGGTTACAAGAAGCTGCCGTTGACGCCATTATCACCGGTAAACGCAAGGTGCCGTTTTGGAATATGGCAACGAATAGAATAGAATTGGATCTCCGCTGATAGGCACTTTGATGAGACTGTTGATGGCTTCGACTTGGGAAGCCATTACTTGGAGGATCATCCAAGTAAGTAAGTGGTCAATTAACCATGGTTAATAAGCTAAGTAGGGTTGCTGCCCTTCCAAATGGCCTCCATGCCTTATAAATGGGGGTTACTAACCACTTACTAAATGGGATGATCCTCCAAGTAGGGCCATTAAGATTCCAGTTAAATTGCTGATTGCAAGATTTGCAAGTCCCTCAGTGGCAACATTATCCTGCCTTAAGTTGGACCCTCCGAAGGAAGGGTGAATGAACCTCTTTTCCAGGGGTGTGTCTGTGAGAGACGTTCCCGGACCACCAGTTTTTCTTTTGACATTTGTAGGTGACCGGAGATCCCGAACCCTAAAGCAACCACTATAAATGGAAAGTAAGAGTTTTTTTTCCCGTGGCGCATGTGTTTCCTATGTTTTTTATATATTTCTCACTCGAGGATTGTTCAACGGGTGAAATTTTAGAATCATGCCAATCGTGTGGGTTTTCCCGCACTCCAAGAGGTAAATGAATGAATACTAGAGTGTCCATGGAAGTTAGTAACTAGTTAGTATGTTGGTTTATAACCTATTTAGGAGACTTATGACCTACTTATAAAGGGGTTATAATCCATGTACCAAGTAACATAGACATCCCAGTAGGTTGTCTAACAAGCACTGCAGGGTGAACCATCCCGCCATGTTATTGGGGAAGATGAGGCTACCCGCCCTGAAACTAACATAATTATCCCCTGAGCATCAAATGTCTGGAAGATGTTTTTTTTCGTTTGGGGACCCGGCCTATTTTCAGGTGTCAAAATGTTAGTTTCAGGGAGTGCTTATAAACACGATAGGGTCTGTTGACAACGGGTCTGTTGAGAGTTATTGGTGGGAAAAAACTCGGATGCATCGCAGGGACAAAGCAAGGTCAAAGTGAACAACTTTTCCAAGTCTCTCGTGGATATCGAGGCGTGCGCGGGGTGGGCCGTTGGTATGCCCCGGTTTTTTTGGTGGCTTTGTCACGACGGGTTTTTCGGACCATCTTGTTGTCACAACGGTGTGGGTGGTTTATGTGACTGTTAGTGGGTATGGTTTAAAAGAATGAATCCCTGAGATCAAACAATGCGTCGTTCGTTTTCAGCTTTTAGATAGTTTCAGAAGAAATAAGGTCAACCTACCCCACCCTAACGTAACCTCCCCAGAAATACGGCCCTATTAAAAACCCTTGTTTCTGAGGGGGGGGGGTACCTTAGCTGTATACGGTGGGGGTAGGTTGACCAACCTGAATTGTGTCAACAAAAAGAGGGGCAGTGGATTCCTATAAAAGCTTTTTCAACTTCCGAGAATCATCGGAAAGTTGTGAAAGGATCACTCCCATTTCTAATGAAGTCATTTGGAAGGGGTCCCGCACGTTCCACCTAACTGGGTTTAGGCGTCATCCCCCATTTAAAAGCCATGGAGTTTTTAGGCCATTTGGAAGGGCTCCCGCAACCCTACCTTCGGGGACTTTATTCACCGTTGTTAACCATCTACTAAATGGGATGATCCTCCGAGCGAGGGGTAGGTTTCCAGATTTGGATTGAAGGAACGAAGCAATCCATCAATGAAAAACGAATGTCGTCAGCGGAAATCACCCCTTCCAAAAGAAAAGTTGGAAGGGAAAAGAATCCCACCTCAAAATGGACTTACACCGCCCGAAATTGAATATTAGCTCCTAAAAAGAGGCAATCCCAAAAGGAAACTCATCTTCCAAGCATCATGTTTTAGGGGCTATGCGAAATTTTGGGGGTGTATTTTTCACTTGCAAATCGGGCTGGCACACCTTTAGGTACTCCTTTCTACCTTTAGCCATATTGAGTTTGGTGAGAGGATACCTCCTCGTAAGTTTTGCTTGTAGTTGAGTTTGGTGAGATATATGATCAACTTTGCTTAGGAATACCTGCAAGCTGTTAATTCCTTTCATTCATGTTTGAGATCGTCACAGGACAGCACGCCAAAATGTAGCTGTTCTGAGGGAACTCTTATGTCAAGGAATTTCAGGTGGCTGAAGTATTTGAATTGACCTTCAGATTATCTGCGCCTTTCTATACAAGATGTGCCCCGAACCGATCGTTAGTGAATGGAGTGAAATGCAAAACCCTCACAAATATGCCGAAAATAAATGGGTTTCACTGGGCTTCTTTGACCTCCATAAATGGAGTTACAACCCTTGCCCATATACCATCCTACATTCGGTTGATTTTTATGGTAAATGTAGGTAAATATACCAGTCCCATGGATTGTTTGGGTTATAATTTGGGGGCCCGCTTTGTCAGTTTCAATGGTCCCCGGTCCCATGTCTGGCTCCAGCCCGTCCCGGCGCCCGTCCCGGCCTTGAAAACACGGTCAAGCCGAAAGGGGCGGGACGACACCAACCGTTCCCAGCGGGGTCAAGGGAGAAGCGGAGAAACAAAACAACAAGATGTTCCTGCATATGTTTTTCCACATTTAGGTGGCGGTTTCAGTGTTTTTTTTTGACTTTTGAACATGTTCAACCCACATGTTGGGTGAAGATGATCCAATTTTCTACAAGCATCTGGTTGAGATTCCACCAACTAGAAACCATTTTCGCCATATTTACCATACGGTATGTCTACCTCCGAAGTTGCAAAGAATACCATGATTGATTCCATTGAAGTTGGAACCCAAAAAAATTCCCTGTCTTGAAATCATGTGTTCTTTTGTCAAAAATTTCCTCCTTGCCATTTTTTTGCGCGAAAAGATCTAAAAAAAAAAAAAGAAACTCTCCCAACTGAACCCCCAAGGCTCAACCCTCCCAACGAGAGTGGTTGAAGAGTTAGACCACAAGTCGTCGCAATGGAAAACTTGGTCGCTGTACTTTGCGTGGATCAGGCGGTCGGTCGGTTTGGGCAGTTTTCATGTCGTCAAAAAACTTGGCAAAAATCCTTTGGGAAATCGCTCCCTGTACATAACTAGGTGGTGGTTTCAAATATTTTTAATTTTCACCCCTATTTGGGGAAATGATCCAATTTGACTCATATTTTTCAGATGGGTTGAAACCACCAACTAGATAAACAGCCGCCTTTAATTTTTTTTTGTGGGTGTTGTTGTTCATGTCAAATCACTCAAAGTGCTCAACCTTTTGCAGGGACCTGTACAGTTTTTACTTAGGAAAAGACTGGGTGGTTTGTTTTGAGCAAATGGGCAAGACATGAAAGTAAGTAAATCCATACTAAATGGTCCGAGCAAATGATAGCACTAGCCAGAAAAAATTTGAGTGAAAAGCATGGTGAGTTGGAGGGCCCCTATTGGGAGCCCCCTGCAATGAGCAAGCTTCTTTGTTGCAGGGAGAATTCCCCCTTGATTTTTTCAGGGGTTCTATATGTTAATTCGCTTTCGCAAACTACTCAGAATTTGATTGGAACGTATGTGCCGGAGATTTTGATTTGTTTTTCTGCAAAGGCAACTACCAACTACATAACTACTCAAATCGAATAGTAGACATCCAAACACCTGAGGTCTGAGGTTCGGTAAAAACTGGACCCTCAATTTTTTTGCCTAGAAAACCACCACACTTTTCCGGAGGTATGACTCGCCTAGCCTGGATTGTCTATACTTGGATGTCCCAGAAAGTTAGTAGATGGTTAGTAAATGGGTTATCACTATAACCCCAACATATCCTATTTAAAAGTAGGTGAAATAAGCCATTTATCCTAACCTTTGATCCTAACTTCCAACCGGACAACGGGACATGGGATCATACGACCGCCCCGCCTCCTTGATTCGCCTTCAGGATGCCCACCTCGACGACCTGGCGATTCTACGCAGCAATCTGTCCAGGCGGGAAAAGAGGTTCCCTCAGTCATTGATCCCTTAATGACCACCATGATCCCCTATTTCAAATATTTCTATTTTCACCCCCATTTGGATGGTTGGATGGTTGGATGGTTGTATCTACTTGGATGTCCCAGTAAGTAAGTTAGGATTCATGGTTAGGATCTTAATGGCTTATTTCACCTGGCTTATAAATGGGATATATTGGGGTTATAACCAATTTACCAACCATTTACTAACTTCCTGGGACATCCAAGCACCATGATCCCTTAGTTCTTGCCCTGATTTCTTGGAAGGGGTGGCATGGATAAGGTTCAGGAAAAAAAACTCCATTTTACATACCGTAGAAACTTTTGGTGAACGTGTGAATCACTTTGAAACTCCGAAGTAACCTCCTAGAACTGCACTATATATACCTGGTATATATAAGCGGTATATACTGCCAATTTGGTGATCATATACTACCTACCAACTTGAAAAATCAACTGAACCAGCTGTACTTAGCAACCAGCTGGAGCAAACTCTGGAGGCTTATGCAACCGTGGCGCTCCTGCGCCATTTTCTTGAATGTCATATCCAGTCGCGCCGAAGGTGCGAGCTTTTTGGGGGAGGACTTTGGTGCAAAAAAAACGGGACGATATTTCCATAAGTGGCCGGACATCAATGGGTTTCCCTAGTTGTTGAAAACAGGGATCCTTATAATGGTTTATGAAATCATCCCCACATAAGTGGGTAGTATATCATTCCCTACGAGGGTGTCCGGCTGGAAGTGATCTTAACGATCGTTGGTAAGTTGGTTTTTTCACCTATTTATGGGAGGAAACCAACTTACTAATAAAGGGAGGCTAATCTATATGTGCTAGGGTCTAAAGTCCCATGATTTCCATATAATAGGGGATGGTCATCAACCCATTAGTACTGGTTTATATACCCATTATAAGGATTCCCTATTAAAGGTGGGATGACCATCCTCAATATAAGGAGTTTAGACCCCGGCAAAAAATATTAAGTACCAGCAGGACATCCCAGTCGCCTCCTACTAGATGGCGTTTTTATAACTAACCCCTAAAAAATGGTCGAACATACATGCCTTTTCCTGAACTCATCACCCCTATATATGGAGTTATATTCCTACTTATAACTGGTACGGGGGCCCCTTCTTGTATGAACAAAAAGTCAAATGTTTCACCCTCCCTGAACTTCTGCTTTTGGGGTCTGGCAGGGAGGTTCAAACTCAAAAAAAACGTGGGTAGATGGAGATTCTTTAGGAAGATGAAAAATGTGTGTTTGGAATCTCCATCAACCCACCTTTTTAGTGACATTGTTACATGTTTATGAGTCATGGTTGTTTGGAGCTTGTTTAGGACGGAAGCCCCCTGAGCGATTCAGCTCCAATTTTGGGGGGGAATTCCAGTTGCGTCAGAAGTTGTGGGGATGTTTCAGGAATCCTGTTTTCACAACAAAAATCCACTCCCTGAAACTAACGGTTCGCCTTTGAAATTCATCTTCCAACCATGGATTTTCAAGGGCTATGTTAGCTTCAAGGAGTGTAGTTGCTAACCAGAAATTCTTACCACGCAAAAGATCCCCAACCCAGAAAGATCTATGTACTGGTACGGGTATATTTACTTCACTTTTACCAGAAAGATCAATCAAATGTAGGTAGATATAGAAATGTCATGGATCCTTTGGCAAATTCAAGGGGATAGCGACCTGGCAGTTCTGTGATTGTGACCTGTTTCGGATGTTGAAAATCTGTGACCCTTTCAAACGTTTTTTAAGGGACCTCCAACCCAACGATAAGAGATAAACAGGTCATTGACTTTGAATGTGAAAGCCCTGGCAACAAGATCGGTCCGGAGTCCTGCATTGATACTTTTAAGAAGGCCTTCTTGGAAAAATTGGTCGGCTTTTGTGCTGATGGAACCCATGTGATGGGCACACAATGGCGGAGTCGGCTGGCAGAACCCTCACCTGGCCCATGCAAACCATTCAAGAAAAAGCTGGAGCGTGACTTTCTTTGAGTTGTGAGTTTGTTGCATCTTGCGTATTTGAGGATGGCAGGGTGCGAGTACCTCATCCTGAGATGGCAGGGTTTTGTACCTCATTCCTTCCAAAACTGACTTGCCAGACGGCTTACCATCAGGCATGTGAGTACATGCAGCAGCAAGGAAGAAAACAGGTGAGAATCTTGTCCCGTGCAGATCTATGTGAACCAGTGCGGCCAAAAACCAAAATCAGGCTCTGCGATGATAGTCGGTGCAAGCCGTCCTATACCAACACTGTCAAAGCCTTTGAAAATCTTGGGCCATCTTCGGGTGTTTCTGCTGCGGCCCAATCAGTAGGATCGTTGTGAACAGATATTGTTCATGCTAAAATTGTTTCTTCAAGTGCATGATCTGTTTTGTCAAGGGCTCCCAATGGCTCCCATAAAGATGAACAAAGATTTGTGTCTTATCTAATCTTGGACTCGTTCCATTGCTTCTTTCACATCCACCAGAATTCTCTTGGCTTCTTGTCTCTTTTCATCCGTGATTCAGATGTTGCATAGATTAGAGGTTTTTCATGGCATATGTCACATATTCATTTGGGCCCTGGAAGTCCATTCAGCAATGTTTTAAAGGTGCTTTATGAACCACCCTTTACTATCTTCCGAAAGGGTGTGGGTGACTTCCAGGGCATATTACATTTTTATGTTGATTATCATTCCTTTTGAATCATTATCCCAAATGCTCAATGTATCGTATATTTTGCCATATTTGGGTAGTTGAGGGAATAGTGTAGTTTAATAGACCATACATTGAGTGCGTAAGATCTGTTTCCAAGCATCTAAAGCAACAGCAAAGCCAAGATCTTGGTTTATAATGGAAAACCTTATTAAAATGGATGATTTGGGGGTACCACTATTTTCGGAAACACCCATTTAGAGTAGGGGGACAAAGTTTTTGTTGTTGCATGAATATCTTGTTTGGCAGTGGTTGCAGCTGGTGAGATCGCAGTCGTTGAGAGCTTTTTGTGAAAAATAATCCACCATTTGATGTAAATGAGGTTGAAATTTCGTCAGGGATTGTTGGGTTGTTAGAAAGGATTTCTCAACAGCACCAATATGAAAATGAATACTGGATACCCCAAATTGCCATATTTCTTCACGGAGGTGACCCTGTTTCGCAAATTCTCGGCAAATTTCATCGCGTGTCAATGTTGGTGGTTTATGATCACCCCAAATCAGCCCCTAATTCACTTGAGCAAATCTTTGGTTAGTCGTCCCTGATACACAAACAGCTCTTTTCCAATTTGATGGGTTTTTGAGAGATGTAACACTCACTAGCAGTTAAACGGGGGACCTAAGTTTTGCCTAGTTCAGGTTTATACGAATCATGGCAACTTGCCGAGAATTTTGGGTTTAGTATCCATCCGCTTAACATTGGGATAAAACGCCCATTTTGCCCATGCCTTAAAAAGAAAATACTTTTTGGCAGGTCAGACCATCTACCATTCAGATGAACTGACTGAGGAGACCGATGCAAGCCAAAAACCAAATTCATTGGACTGGGATACCCTCCGGTAAACTAACATAGCAAAACAATGGATGTCCCACCTGTTCCACTAAGAAAATGCATCTTCTAAACGGTGGATGTCCAGCCAGCTATGTTAGTTTACCGGAGTGTATGTTTTTTTTTGACCTGTCGACCTAAACCCTAATTTGAACCCAGTGGGAAAGAGAACCATCACGATTTTTTTAGAAATGTCTAGCCATAGTTAAATTGAGCAGTGTATAGTATAAATCAACTACATTGTTGATTGACGTGTTGCTTTTCTGCCTTATCTAGAACATGTTTTTTCTGCAATCATGATTCTCATTTTGTGAGATCTGATCATATTGGGTGTGGTTGAAACCACCAACTAGATGTACACCCTTGAAAATTAACATGGAACGTCAAAAACGAAGGTTTGGTTCAGATGATATTCCTTTTCAACCAGGTGATTTTCAGGTACCATACAGTGTAAGATTATAGTTGAAGATAGTTGAAGTACGTTTTCGCAAATGGAAATCGCCAAGACCCATCGCAGGGCCCATCACACAAAGTGGGCCCAAAAACAAGTTAGAAGTAGGGCCAAAATTACTCCAGTTATAGGGCTGAAATAACCCCAGGGAAACCCATTTGTTTCGGGCATTTATGGTTATAACTCCATGTATAACTAGCAGGGGCCCAGCTTGCAGAAGAAAGATGCGAAGGTTGGGTGGTTTCTTGGAAGATGTTTGAAGAATATTCGCCGGGAGTTTTTTTTGGGGGAAGATGATGCAATTTGAGGGGTACTTTTCTCAGATAGGGTGGTAGAAAAGGACACCAACCAGCAATAAGTGTAGCAGATCTACACACGGAACGGATTTTTTCCAGGCAGATTGTGTGTACCAGACATTTAAATCAAGAAAATTCAACCCCAATTCATAGGAATCTATGAGGCATTGTTGTTACTGAGATACTGTTGATGGAAGAAATCCCCAGCAACCACCCGGGATGTATAAAACCCTGTAAATAAGGGATTTCAACTACCAACCTCAACTGGTTACCGGATTTCTGAACCATCAGCAGTAGCAACGGAAACAATAACAACCACTGACAGAAGTTCGTCCGATGTGAGGAGTGGTTGCAAGTCACTTGGATGCCCAAAAAAAAATGCGGCGTCGGAATTTCTGGTTGTCTCGTGGTGAGTCACCAGTCACCAGTGAAGAAAATCCTGCATCAATTGAGATATATGAAACTGGTTGGTGGTTTCAAATATTTTTTATTTTCACCCCTACCTGGGGAAGATTCCCATTTTGACTAATATTTTTCAAATGGGTTGAAACCACCAACTAGGAAACTCTGTAAATAATCTAGGTTTCTAGATAGTGTTTATGTTTGCCCCGAAACTTGGGGAAAAGGATCCAATTTGACTAATCTGAGGTGTTGGTTGAAACCACCAGTTAGGCAAAGATGCCATCAACCCCCTCCAACTTTAGCCCTTCAAAAAAGGTGTTAACTTTTTCTGATGCAAAAAAAAGCCACCCAAATTAAAAAGGTCAAAGGACACTGGGTTTATACATCTTATTTCTAAACTTTACACCTTTGGATACATTTGTGAACATATCCGACCAAGTCTGAAGAATATGCATTTTGCCCCAGGCATCCAAACATCCCCCAAGGTTCGGTATGACTGGGCCCCCCAAAATATGCTGCGAAAAAAACAACCAAAAAGTTCACCTTAGGAGGTGTTCTGGATGTCTAGGGAGTTGCATCAACATCCAAGTAAATCAAAGTCCAGGAGTTGCATTTTCCACTGCTAGCCTGTGAGTCCTTGGGATTAGTTCATCGCTGTTTTTTCAGAAGGCTTAGGCTCGCCTTCCAGGAGGTGCTGATTTTTCCCCATCCCTGATATTGTTTCTTGTTTCGGACCGATTTCTGCCAAAGTAAAACAAACAATGGTACAACTGCCCTCCCTGAAACCTAACAGTTCGCCCCTGAAAATAGGCCGTTTGCCCAATAGGAAAGGCTTGTCATTCCCAACCATCCGTTAGTTTCAGGGAGGGTACTGCTATTACCACTTTTTCCACCTAAGGCCATCCCTTTATAAGCCATGGAGTGAAAGCCCATTTGGAAGGGGTCCCACAACCCGATCCTTAGGGGGCACTTACGATCACCATGGTTACTAACTACGTCTTACAAGTCCACGGATGATCCTCCAAGCATTGGCGAAAGAACAAATAACCTAGACGACTAGACTCGCACCCCCAGGTAGCGCAGACGTTGTCCCATATGAAGCAACCCGTGATTGGCATAGCCATCGATAACTTATCACTTCCTGGAATTTTGGTACCACGGTTGCTGATGGATGGATGGGGTTGAAGGAATGGTTAATGATGGAAGACATGGGAATTGGGGGAAGGGTTGGTTGGTGGTTGACTCATGGATAAATATTTGATATTGTGATGTGTGTTGTTTATATCAATTTAATTCAGTATTTTTGGGCTTATACATGGAAAGCATGTCAAAATTTACCTTGATGATTCGTGGGGGATGACGTGACACTAGTTCGGAATGAACCAAGCCTAAAGTTTTGTGCGGTGTTTTCAGTGCTTGACTTGACTCACATGGATTTCAACGGCAGTGTTTTGAATCAACCTGTAACAAGGGAAAAAGGAGCAAAATATAACAGCAAACGCTCTGAAAACAGGTTGTTTTATTTGAATACACCGAATCTGACAGAATATATCTTGGGACGTTAAACTCGACCTTGGCTTTGGGATTCTGAAAGTTTAAGACCTTCACGACTTGCAGCGAACATGGCGCTTGTTGGAAAATCCACGGGTTCTGTGTAGGAAATATATGTTTTAAGGGCTGGAGATGTTCCAGTCAGCCATGGGGAAATCCCTCCTGAGTTGAACGCTGTTTGATCAACATGTTTTTTTCGGGGTCCAGTCATAAGGAACCTTGGTTGAACGGTGTCTGGGTGTCTAGGCATCTTTTGCTGAATCCAAAATAAGTATCACTTTGATCTACCCCCGGTAACAGTTGGAAATTCATGTTTTATAGGGATTCCTGAGCCTAAAAATGGTTCATGTCATCTTGGTGGTCTTTGCTACTGGTTAGGTGGGGTGGGTGAGATCCAAGGTACCAATTGGACGATCATATTTTGCAGGTGGGTTGGTGAAAAACCACCGACCAGATTTAGCTGTTGGATATTCACCACTCAACATCTCAAGATCCTTTGTAAATGAGGTGCTGGATGCTTGTGACTTCGTGGTGGCGACAACAGACCATCAAGGCGCACCGCTTTTGGGTGCTGATATAACCAGCGTGTTTAGAAGATAGATCATTGAGTCGAGGCTACACCGGCAGTTAGGAAACAAACATGGACTTTTTTCAACCCGGGGAAATTAGCATGTTGAACTCAAAAATCACCAGTTCGAACAGGAAAATCATCTTCCAAACCCCCTTCTTGTGGTTGTAACAGAAATGGTTTCTTCCCTGCGATCCATGGTGAGATTTTTCCAACTTTTTTGGGGGGAAGACGAATCCCTACTCCCTGCAAAAATTAACATGCGAACCTTCAAATCACCCAATTGTTTCAAGGAAAATCATCTGAACCAAACCATCATTTTCAGGTTCTATGTTGTACGATTTCAGGCACTCAAGGTTTTCCCAACTGTTTTTTCCAAAGTCCACTCAGCAGGTAAGATTCGTAGTAGCTTCTGGTGGAAAAAAATCAGGATATTTTTGGTGCCAAAACTCCATCTTAGTTTAACAGAGGGTAATCACCTCAATTTTATATACCTTATACCTCAAGGTCTAAATAGATGGCTTGCCGATACCAAAAGGTAGGTTAGTAGCGAGGCCTTATAAACCAATATGTAGGAACTGTGCCATCTACTTTTCAATTACTGTAATCTTTTTCAACGGTTTGGTAGTGCAATGACCCCTGGTCCCTTCAGCCCACGATATCGCCATCCAAATATTTCCATCCCCCCTTCCGTGTCAACTCATTTTGTTTCTCAGTCTTCATATGTTTTGCCCATTCATTCTTCTTCCTGACACGCTCAGAATCCACTTCACTTTGGTTGTTTAATGCACACATTTCCCTCTTTTTTTCTTTCCTCCTCTTAAAAGGAAACTCCACTTTTCAAAGCATCCATTTTTTGTTGGGGATTGGGGGTTCCATTTTTCTCTTCCTTTTTCGAAAGGCCTCGGAAAATTAAAAGACTGCCGCGGCCATTGGCCGAGGTACACATATTGATCGAGTTTTGAGTCCAGAAGAGCTAACCGCTGACGTCCAAAGAATTTTGGAAGAAGTTGCAGGCGGTTTCCGCCAACAAAAAATACGCGGTTGGAGCAGTTGTGAGTTTAAATGGCAACAGAAACCAAGAGTCATACTGATTGGTTGAGGTTCCGGGATCCTTATGTCATGGGTTTTTTTTACTAGTATATCTTCCCTATATGGATGTTTCCGAAAATAGTGGTACCCCCAAATCATCCATTTTTAGATGGTTTTCCATTATAAACCATCCATTTTGGGATACCACCATTTTAGGAAACCCCTGTATAGCTGGGTAGGATTTCATCTCCTATATACAGCAAAGAAGCAAGGTTTTTTGGCCGCTCAGTACACACTGCTTGGTTTTTTTTTAACGGAAGACTGGTGGAGTTGGAACTGTCGGACGGTTCGAGAAATCAGGTAAATACCACAGGTTGTTTAGGGTATTTTTGGGGGATGACAAACTACCCAGTTATGTGGGAATTATTTTCATAAACCATATTATAAGGAATAGCTAGGATCCCTATGAAACACCCAGTATTTGACAGGGAAAGTAATAAAGGCTTTGTTATTCTTGGCAACTCACAGTCCAAGATTAAAACTCGATAGTATGTTAGCTTTACCCTGGCGAAGTTTAGCAGCTCGCCCCTGAAAAGTTACCAAAACCCAATAAGAGAGTGAGTAGTCTTCCAACCACCATTTTTCAGAGGCTATGTTAAACTTCGGGGGTGTAACGTGTGTTTGTTTTGTTGGTGATTGTTTACGGATTCTACCATGGCAAATCACCGTTTTTTCACCACCATTTAGGACATCATTTTATTCCAACTACCTTAAGCAAATCTTTTCAAATAATAGAAGTCGTTCAAACCATCCAGCCAAGCTCAGTGAAAGTGGATTTCCGAGGGCCCAATCTTCACACGAAAAGAACCACTTTGCACCTTCGTGCGTCCTGGAAAAATCAGGGGATCACTCAAGTTCCACATGACGAACATGTTGTTTAACTACAAAAGTTTGGGTTTGCCTAAACCAAGACACATCATCATTGCTTGCAGTTCTTTTCAAATGAAACCAAAACCAAGTCACACCATCATGTTGTTTTCATATTTCTTTTAACCTCGGGGGCATGTAGTCTATACTTTCCTCCTTTTGATGGTGTGAAGCTTTGAGTTCCAAATCCGTTGCCACCCTCGAACCGGTTGAGTAACAAAAACATGGACACCCCAAAAAATCCGAACGAGATCCGCACAACGCAGGTTCCTCCCGACAGATGCTGAAACGACAAAAACGTCATTTGGTGTCTTGGATCTGGAAGCTGGTGGTTTCATGATCTTTGTAGTAAATATCCAACTTTTGACATTTAGGATCCAACTACTGGTGGGGTCTATATTCTTCAAATTATATTATATGAATTCATTTTACTTGGCATTTACTTGGCAACTCTTGGGTTTTTCATCCCTTACCCAAAGTGCTCAACCTATAAAGCCTTGGTGACATATAAGTTTTGCCTATAGTTGTTGTATGATTGGAGATTTCGCATGGCCAGGATGAGAAAATTAAAAAACATACACTTTTTTTGGGCAAGTTTGGGATATTCCCGAGCGTTTGGCCACCCAGTAACTACTTGGAGGATCATCTAGGCATACCATGGTTCGTTTTCGTTTTCTAGTGTTTTTTGGGACCCCAGGTACAAATGGCCTTTCACTCCATGGCGTATTCATGCAGGTTACTACATGTTTCACTGGAATCAGCGAAATTGGGAAGGTACCCTGGAAGATACCCCTTAGAATGAGTCCCTAAAAATCCCTTAAAATGGTTTCAAAATGAGGATAAATATGGGTTAATCCTCCAAAACGGGGGTTAGGGTACCATTCCAGGGTCCCTGGGTAAAATCTCCAATGGAATGATCCTCCAAGTTACTGTACTTATACATGGCGGCAAACACATTGACTGATATCAATCAGATTCAATCAGCCCAACCGTCAGCTAAGTGGTGGAACCAAAAGGGGTTTGATCACTAGGTGGTGGTTTCAAGCATTTTTTATTTTCACCCCTATTTGGGGAAGATTCCCATTTTGACTAATATGTTTAAAAGAGGTTGAAATCACCAACTAGATAAGATTTGCCCATGCATGGATCCTTAACGCAAACATGAACCAACAAAAAACAAGTTTGCTTTAAAGTTGTTCTTCTGAGCAGGTAAAAAAGTTATTTGCTATGTAGGTGATGTGGTTTCAACGAGGATTTTTTAAAAAAATGTCTACCCGGTAGAAACTTGGGGAAGACGATTCCCACATTAGTTCGACGACAGAAACTACGCGAAAGTCGGAGGAATTCGTCACTCGTGTGGAGTTGGCATCCGGAAATCCGCCAAGCAAAAGATTCATCTGAGATCTGACGTTTTTTCCTTTCCCACCACGGAATGTCACTCCAAAAAAATCACTTTAAAACAAAATTTGCCAAACGCGAAAAACTAAAAAAAGAAAACCTCCCCTTTGACCATGCCCCTTTGACCATGGTTGTTTGTTTCTAAAAAAACCCTTTGCCCCTTTGACCCGGTGTGTTGTTTTTGTTGGCTAAAAGTCACTTGGGGATCCCCTTGGTGTGTCGTGCTGTGGGCGATGGGTGGGTTCCGGTCGACCTGGAGGTCCAGCAGAAGATCTTAGCACGGCTCCCGACTGCGCAGCTCCGAAGGTGGGGGGAAACAACTTCGATGGCGCATCTCAAACTGCTGAGTCACAAAACAGCAGGAGATGCCCCTGAAGATGAACGGCTGGTAAACTAACATATCCCATAAAATGATGGTTTCCAATAGGAAGTTCCTTTTCCGGGGGTCTATTTTCAGGTGCTATGTTAGTTTCAGGTAGGATAAACATAAATAACATAATTTTGTTGGATGTTTGGTTTTTTGATCATTTTCCTTTCTAAATCCCATTCCGGATCCATGGGATAGGGATATTTTCCACTCGCCATTTTGTTGTGAATTAGTGGCCCATTTTTCACCGAAAATAATCCAGTCCCCTGGATCCTATGGGAATGGAATGGTGGCTGTAGGTTCCAGTCGTTAATCTTCCAGGGTATAACTTTGAACCCCATTCAAGTTGCCAAAAAATCGTACCTTGTTGTAATCCCACCCTTCATGAAGGGAATCCTTATAAGGGGTGTATAAACATATGAACCCCGATCCTAGAGGGTTTTTGGTTTGATGTTCCCTTACAATATATGGAAATAATATGCGTATAGTCTTTTTCGCCATATATATATATACGTTTATTTATATAATGGCCTGGTTTGGTCATGCTTCACAGCTTTGCATAGAAGATGATGAGCTCATGATGTTCATGGCATGTGTATACATACATTTATATGTATATCATGATACCCCTCCAGAAATCATTCAAGCACCGGAAAAAAAGGTGGTTGGAAGACCCACATGTTGTTTTTTTGGGGGGCATCTTTTCAGGAACCAAATTCGGCCAACGGCTGACCTCACGATTAAATGTGGTGTTTTGGAAGGGACCTGAACATTCGTTTTTTTGGAAGGGACCTCACGTCCAACTTGAACATTTGGGACCTGATGAATTATCATGAAAATTTACTGCAGTTCAATTTTATTGGCAGGCACATTCGAATGTGTTTTTGATTGCCTTCAAATTTATTGAGTAAGTACTGCATGATAGTATAATGTATGGTCCCTTTGGTGTTTTTTCCGGGGGGCAGCTCCCCAACGTCTCCTGAAAAGGCGTCTCAAAACTTATAGGGCCTCCAAACACCTACAAACTCCACAAACTAGGCCCAATGACTTTTCAAAACCAGTTAAAAAAGGTCTTTTCCCCAAAAAACTCCACTTATTATCTCGGGGGGGTGAACCCCCCAAAAAAAAATCCCTACAAAAAAACCTATATATGTATTCTAAGGCCACTTTATAGGTCGGTGGTTTTTTTTCACTTCTCAACACCCAACGCCGCCCAACCGCCCCATCGGTGGAATAGGGGAAGTTGCGCCTCCGGGAGCAGCAGTGTGATCCTTCCTCTTTCCAAAGCAGTGCCCCATTCCGTTGCTTTGGCGAAGATTATACTTGGATGTCCCAGGAAGTTAGTAAATGGTTAGTAAGTGGGTTATAACCTACTTATAAATAGGATATATTGGGGCTATAACCCATTTACTAACCATTTCCTAACTTCCTGGGACATCCAAGTAGCGGGTCCGTTTCGTGGGTTTGGGCGGATGGCTTATTAAAGGAAGTTGACAGGCCCCGGGGGTCATTGAATGGGACCCATGATATTGGAGGAATGTACTGACACAAGGCAAATCTATGGTAACTTTTGGGAGGATTTGCCGTTCAAAATGCAGTGTTAAACATCAATTGACCCCTGGTTGATGGGCTGGGACCGATAACCAAACAAACGACCAGAAGAATAGCTGGCCTGATATGCAAACATATCCCAATCAATGCATGGCAAATTTACCTATATTTACCATGAAAATCAACCAAATATACGGTAAATATACCATACATGGATGGTATGGGATATGCCACCCTACGTAAAATAGCCAAATAGCCAGCCGCCTGCTAAGGGATGGAATTATGTTTAATTCAGCAAACCATGATTTTCAAACCTTTGGGAAGATTCAGGTACAGCTGTTTCAGGGTGTTTCATAGCCGTGGGACCCGTTGAAAATTTCACCCGAGGCGTCCACGCGCGCGAGCGTCCGCTCGGAGAATGGGCCAGAAGCTGCAGGTGTGCCAAACGTGAAGTTGTTGGTGAAACAACGACAGCAGCTATACAGTGGTGAAAGTAGATGGCTACTATAGGTGTCCGGCTGGAAGTGATCATAACGATCGTTAGTACTTAAGTTGGTTTAAATTTCACCTATTTATGGGACGAAATCAACCTACTTGTATTAGGGGTTATAATCTGTTTACTAAGTGCATGGGTTCTACATCATGGCATCGCCGGGCGGTTTCTAAAAATCCAAAGACAACGTAGGATGAAGTTATGAATGTTCAGAGAAGGTTTCCCCAATTTGAGGCGGCTAAGTTCTTGCAGTTACAAGGGTGAGGCCCCTACCAGTTATAGATATACGTACTGATATACTTTATAACCCCGTATAAATAGCCGAAAATCAAATGGGTTTCAGTTAAAAACTCTTTTTGTTTTTCCACCCCCTCCAAGGAGGAGTTACTTTGGAACCCTACTTATAACTGGTGACTTTTGGAACCCACCTTTGTCAGACGGGTTGTCATGACCATCCCACAGCTTCGCTTGGCTCCAGGCCCACTTGAAGTATCGCTGGACGAAACGTGACCTGGGCTTTCAGATCATGGGGAATTCAAAGGGCCCACTTGGAGGATCATCCCGGGACGGACGTTAGGACGGTGATCGGATCATAAGCTATTTAAGCCATGTGGAAGGGCTCCCACACTCCGATCCGGAAAGGGGATGAAAATGTAACTAACCATGGTTCTTAACCATCTACAAGTCATGGGATGATACTCCACACAAGCTTTTCCTGGGACATTCTGCGATTGTGACCCCAAAATGGTGTGGTGAACAAAACGTGACCCGAAATACCTGGTTACCGTTAAGTGACCTCCAAATAGGGAATCAAGTTGGGTCGCTTTTGCTTGAATCACCTCGTCGTTTGTTTGTTTTGTTGGTGATTTTTGGTGAACATAGTCGGATCCCATGGGATGCAAATCACCATTTTGTCGCCACCTTGGGAGAATGCAGGGTTTTTCCAAGCACCGGAATCGAGTCGCAATGCTCTAAGCAAAAAGCCAGTTGTTCTTCCAAGCAAAAAGAAAGGCCCTAAACAACTTGGCGTTTTCCTTTGGTAAATTGGGGTCCCTCAATCAACCCTTAACTGCCAGCCCGGCCCGAAACCCCGCCCCCCTTGAAATTTGGATGTTTTTTTTTGTTCATCTAACTGTAACTCACTCAGAGTGCTCAACCTTTTACCAGTGGACTGAGCAGTTTTGCCATAGTCATAGCCACTAAGGACTAAAGTTTTTCGGGGGGGGACAGCTTAGTGATAAATGATTTTGCCTTAAATCATCCTGTCATTTTCCTTGCAGAAGCTGGTAGTGTGATAGGATTTTTTGGGCTTACCCAATTGTAGGGTGGGGTGGGTTTCAAGGATGTGTCTTTTCAATAGAAGATGAAACCACCATACTGTTGATGGTTCAGAAATCCGACACAACAAGTTGAGGTTGGTAGTTGATCCCATTATTTACCAAGGTTTTAGCACCATCCAAACGTTGTTTTGGGAATGGGATTTCTGAACCATCAACAATTATGGCGTTCAATAGCTGGATATCTCGTTGCTACTACTGGTCAAAAGGAAATGTCTGATTTCCTTCAAAAGGTCCATGTTGAACATTTGCCTTGAGTTGATCTCAGAGGGTATACCCATCCTCCCATAAATATACCTTCCTTGTGAAGGAAACGATCGTCTTGCAGGGACCCATGCTCCACTTCCATGATTGTGGGAGGAAGAGTAATCAAAATGGAACCGAGGGTTGTCTGGATGGTGGTTTCAAATATTTGTTATTTACACCCCTATTTGGGGAATATCTCCAATTTGACTCATATTTTTCAAGGGTGTTGAAACCACCAACTAGGTAAGTTTTACCTAGATGTGGTTGATATTTTTCTGGTGACTTAGGCAGTAAATATACAAAATTCCCCAGGGATGTGTCATGGGCCAAGTCGACTGAAAAACCATCACAACAGCTGTAGGAGGATGTGACCCTCATCCCTACCTACCGATGAGGGTGCAAAGGCAATCCCTGATGAATAACTTCCCAGGCTCTTTTGGATGCTGATAGATGAGCAGCGAATAACAAAACCCACAAGTGACATTCCGTTGAATCCTGATTGGTTTATATGGATCCTTATATTGGCTTATTATAATCCCCATATGATTGGGCAGGATTCACCCCCTATATCAAACAATCAACCAGGGTTTTCAATATGCCCAGTCGGAACGCGTACACCCTGGAAGATTAACGGCTGGAACATGTCCTCATGGAGGTTTGGTTGGAAGATGATTTTCGTTTCTAAGTGGGTGATGGCTGTAGGTTCCTGCCGTTCATCTTCCAGGGTGTAGATGTTTTTCTGCCTTTGGTTGTTTGAAGAAGGGAGCAGTTTTAGTATATACCCCGGATCTTTTTGGCAAACATTTCCAAAGCGGCTTGGGTCATAACTTCCTGGCTCTCGGCATGACCATTGCAGAAATAAATCAGGGGTCCTCAAATAGGATTTCCCTTTTGGTATGGCATTATTTGGGTTGGTAATATCATGAACCCCCTGATCATTCCTTGCAATCAGAAGCATCAAAACCTGTTGTTTTTTTTCCCTGAGGTTACTTCCTTTATTTCTTCACGGTGTGCCTATCACACTCTGAAGGGCATTTTCCGTCTCCAATGCGTTTAGCGATCCGCCCCCCCACCACCACCAATGCAAAACTCGCTGGTGTGTTTCCACTTCCTAAAGGCTTGGTTTCAAGTTTCAAGCTGAGGATATCCCAAAGATGTTGTGAAGCAATTATGTCTTTTTTAGAACACATGCCTTTACCAATAAGCTATATAATTACGCACGATTGAAAGTATATCCATGGAAAAATGTCATGGACAAATATGTTCTTGCATGACATGCTTTCCATGTTGTTTATACTTAAAGGGCGTGATTTTGTATCTTCAGGCCCCGGGTGACATATATCTCATATGAGCTACCAAAAAAAAGCATCTTATTTTCCATTGTACTGGTTGTTTAATCCGGGATTGTTATAATGGCCTGTTAAAAACCCTATATAACTGGGTAGTATTGTCCCCTGTTTACCATAAACAACCACGTTTTTTCATAGCTCTTTATATTGAAGGGGGGTTCGGCTCGCTCTTGTTTCAACGCATCTGAAAACAATCTTCTCGCACTCCTTGCTCAGAGAGTCGGAGTTTTTGCGACCAGCAGGCGGCTATTTATGAGTGGAGGATGGTTTCTTTTATGAGTGGGGATGGTTTGTTTTTTCCAAATTTGGATGATTGAGATTTCCTACTTATAAAACACCAGTCATAAGACCTTTGGTTTTTCCAACTGTATGTTTTTAATGGTGAAAATTGGACTCCGAGGGATCTTCATATTGTACACCTTCTTGACGTAAATTGCTTTATTGGTTCGGAATCCTCCCTTTGACCAAGCAACCCACCCCTGTGAGTTTATATCATGGATTCCCTAGGAATCCTTGGACCCTTGAATGGAAGGGTGAATAAACCTGTATAGCAGGGGTGTCTTTGGGTCCTCAAAATATCCCAAAATACCAAATTCTTGAGGGGTCAGCATTCTTAGAGGGTAGGAGTTTACATATCATGACTCATTAAAAGTGCTCGAGCATGTTTTTTTGCCAAGCCTTGTTGTGCTGTTTTCGGCGTTTTTTTGGGGGGGACTTTGCGGGGATATAATGACAACCAACTGATCCCCCCAAAAAATGATGATACACCCCACAAGAACCAAAATTTCCAGCGATTGCTCTAATGATACAATGTATATAGTCCAACCGCCATTTTTTCTGGGTTTCCGAATCACCATTTTTTAAGTAATGCTTTATCATTATCCAAAAGGAACCACCATTTTTTTTAAACAGTCGTTGACTTCCAGGGTTTTTTCAAACTCCATCAAAGGCATCGGCGCATCAAGACCCAACCGGTGTCTGAAAGAACGTCCTCCACAAGCCCAAGCCGAAAGAAAGACACTCCGAAACGGCAAAAAAACGACGTTTGTTGCCGTGCTTTTTTGGGGCGCAAAAAAAACGCATCCCGTTGTTTGCAACGGTGTATGCGGCAACCGGCAGAGAAGTCACGAAAGTCAGAGATTTTATCATCAAAGTTGCATCAGTTGACGTTGGAAGATATGGATGTTTCCGAAAATAGTGGTACCCCCAAATCATCCATTTTAATAGGGTTTTCCATTATAAGCCATCCATTTTGGGGTACCACTATTTTTGGAAACACCTATATGTCCCTTTTTGGTGGGTTTGAAAAACATCACCCCTGTTAAAGGGCCTTAAAGTGATGGGTTTTCTCCACTTGTTTTTGTGCTGTTGAAGGAGAACCCAGTAGGATATTTGAGATTCTTTCAAATCGGAAAAATCCGGGAACATACCCCAACCAGTTTTTACCGCAATTATGCTCCCCTGGAAAACAGCCGGGCTGTTGCTGTTAATTCCCATCAACTTTACCTCTGAAAACAGCCACAGTTGCCTCTTAAAAAAATGGAAAGGTACTGTTGATGGTTCAGAAATACCAAACAACCACCGTTTGGATGTATAAAACCTTGGTAAATACCCAAAGAACTCATGGGATGGGAATATTTACTAAGCCATTTCACCTTGTTCATGTGGCCCATTTGTCACCGAAATCATGTAGGTATACTTCATTCCCATGGATCCTATGGGATATCAACTGGTGAACGCCGGATTTCGAACGAACCATCAACCGTAGCTCCTAAGCTCTCGCGTAAAAAATGTGCCTTCAAGAGACGAAACCGATAGCTTTTTCATCTGAAGGTTTTTTCTTAGGAGGTACCCTATTCGAATCCCAAACCACCGGGCCCCAAACCACCAATTTACCCTTAACAAAGAGTATTTACTAGGTGGTGGCAACTGAAAGATTTTTATGTTCATCCCCTAAAATGAGGAAGATGAATCCATTTTGACGAGCATATTTTTCAATTGGGTTGAAACCATCAACTAGTTTTTTTTCTCACCTTTTTGGTTCAGTTGTGATGCATAGAACAAAGAAAATATCATCCCAAAGCCACCACGGCTGGGTACACAAAGATCATCCACTTTGGTCCCACTCCGGAGACAAAAATCAAAGGCCCATAGGATCAATCAATAGGACGTTTGTACATTTACCTATACGTACATTTAGTTGATCGTTTATGGTAATTAGTACATGTAGGTAAAAATTATACCATACATGAACATCCTATTAGGGATTGCAAAAAAAGACGGTCAAAAAAAATCCTTTCAACAGTTTGTTGGTTTAAGCTTCTTTGTTCGGTTGGCAACTGAAATTCTCAGCATCCGTTCGTTTCGCATCCGTTCGTTGCTCTCTGCCATTTTGGGCAGTGGCCAGAACTGGGTTTTTTACCTTCCAGATCTTTGGCGGGTTTTCGGACCTCCGGAAAACTCAGTAACTCCCAAAAGAGAGTAAAGAAGATGAAAAGAGACAGAGTTATTTAATGTTGTTGTTGTTGTTGTTAAAGCCACCATCAAAATGAAGGAAAAAGGGGACTTTTGGTGGTTATAAGGGTCCCAAAGTATCCTGTCATTAACCAACCAGGATTTCATGCCCTCAGAAAAACTTTTGCAAAATGTTCACCTGAAAATTTTGCTGCCCAAAAAGACCCTCTTTTTTGGGTGGCTTCCATTTTTCAACTTCCATTTGTTTGTTTTTTGGGGCCTGTACTTGGTAGGGTTCTTTCTTGTACGTCTGGATTCTCCCCCACAAATGGTTCATGAGAATCTAAGGGTGCCACGTTTCCCCAGGAAATAGCCGGCCTATTAAGCGGTGAACCGCCGGCTTGTCCCTCAATGATAAGGCCTAATTCATGATAGGATGTGTAATAACCATAAGGGATATTTACACAATGGTGATTGATATTCCCAATGATGTTTAAGTCATCCCCTTGAAGAAAAGACTACAAGAATCTAAAATTAAAACATATGTATACAAATGGGTTATTCCCCTCCAGTCCGGCCTGAAATTCATGAATATGGGAAAATTATACAGACCAAACCACCGAGTAGTCATTTAAAAAATGGTGGTGAAAAGTCAGGGAATTCCCTTCAAATGGCCTGATCATTCAGGTTTAGGAATTATAGGAAAATTGGCCCAGATATTTGTTACAATATGTGCCCCCTACGGTCGTTATAAGTAGAGTTGTTTCACCCCTATAAATGCCAGAAAAAAGAATATATGTATACATTTTATAAATGGGTATCCCTGGTTTTTGTTTCGCCCTAGATGAATGATGATGTTCAAATTCGCCGGGGAATTTTTCAAAATGTTCATCTTTTCTTCCAGGCCGAACACTGAAAAACCTTCCATTTTTCCTGTCAGGGCTGGCATTCTTGGAGGATCACAGGATGAAGTAAGTAGTGAATAATCATGGTTAGCTTTCGTCCCCTTAAGGCCAAACTCCATGGCTTATAAATGGGGGTGATCCTCAAACACTTACATATCTTACATCCACTGGGATGATCCTCCAAGTTGGGTGGAGTTTCAGCCTCTTAAATTCCCATGGTTAAAGAAGTTGTTTCCACTCGCATCCGAGTGGCACTCGCAAGCGCGAGCGATCTCATGCGATTTTTTTGGTCAAAAAATCTGGGAGTTCAGAGATTTCAGTTTTGCTGGAACGATGGGGAAAGCCCGGGTGAAAGGGGGCAAAGGTTCCACGCTCCCAGATGTCAACAGCTATAGCTAGCTAACACAGCTTGACAGGGTAGATTTTTCGGAAGTGATCCTGGAAGTCTTGGGGGAAGCATACCCAAATCATACCCCAGATATTCAACATACTGTGGATGCAAGAAATCTTGCACACACCAGGGATGTATAAAGCCTTGTAAATGATGGCCTAAACTACCTATTTTATTAACTCGTGCAGGAATTCTTCCATTAACACGACGTTTTGTTTTGTTTAAGTGTGTTTTTTGTTTTCGAAAGTTATCCCGCCTTCTACATGGGCCATTTTAACAGTTGCTTCTTCCGTGAAAGGGAAGAAGCGAAAGAATTTTGACGGAATAGGAATTGGAGTTTCTACGGAAAACGATGTCGTGTTTTGTGTTTTATTCCTAGGCATCCAATCACCTTGTCAGAGGATGATGAAGGTGTACAATCACCTCGGAAACGCAAGGTATTTAGGTTCCATTACCATTCTCAGAAGGTGATTGGATCCCTAGGGATTGGTTGGCGATTTAACACCCGACCCTAAAAAGAATCAGCTGGGACCCCTCCACAGGAGCAGGGGGGGTTGAGGGGTTGACTAACTGTTTTTTCGCGTCGGGTTTTTGTTGGAACTCTCCAGTTTCCACCAGTGACTTGAGATCCCGGCTGAGTCTTAGGGCAGTATTATTTGTGTAAGACGTTTGTCAAAGTTACATCAAGTTCATTGATGTTTTATCTATAGTACTATATGTGCTGTGGTTTCACACCTATATTTTGGCAGAGATTTTTTGGGCAAGAGACTTTTGAGGCACACCTGACACACCCATACCATACTTGAGAAAAAAAAGCTATCATAAATTCTGAAGTCGTTCGCGTGTTCTTTCCCATGTTTGATTGCCTAGAATTTCCGAAACGATGTTTTTTCCCATGAAAAAAAAAACTAAAAATCGAAAGAACTGTCCCCGGCGACAAGGGGCCAAAACGGAACGAAAATTCGTATCTTTTCTTGGCAGACGAAAATGCCGACTCAGTCGAAACGGTTTTTAATGCTCTCACCCGGGGGGAAAATTCAGGTGCCACGCCTTCCAGCAGCAGGTCGTTTTACCTGCCCATGAAAACCATCGTAGTTTTCAATGCTGCTGCTTGATTCTGATGCAATCAAAGCAGTTTGGAGTTGGCAGATGCAAAAAGGGGGAAATTTTGATAAAGGCCACTTGAAATATTCACATACGCTTCATGAACAAAGGGCCCAGGGGTTGTTATAGGGTTGGTTTATAGGGGATGACAAACTACCCATGTTATATAGGGACTGTTTTTTTACCAATACAAGGATCCTTATGAACCAACCAGGATGACTCATGGAAACTAGGATGGCTTTCTAGGATGTTGATCCGGATTCGGATCCCATGGGATTCATCACCATCAGCACCAACATGTTCCAAATCTCAAAATCGCAAGATTTTCTAGGTGTTGGTTTCAAATAGTTTTTACCTATTTGGGGAAGATTCCCATTTTGCTAACCACCACCAAGGGAAAACAAACCCATGACAGATAGAACCATGGGACTTTGTCTACCAAAATCAACCAGTCAATGTGTTTTTTGTGAAAAAAAACCGTCGAAATAGATGGCTTGCCGATACCAAAACGTAGGTAAGTAAAGGGTCCTTATGAAAACCAATATTGTATGGGCTATGCCATGTACTTTTTCAATTACCGCAAATCATGGCGGTGGTTTCAAATATTTCTTATGTTCATCCCTACCTGGGGAAATGATCCAATTTGACACGCATATTTTTCAGATCGAAACCACCAACTAGATATATACCATACATGCATCCCATATGTGCTGGGGTCTAAACTCCCATTATTGCCATATAATTTGGGATAGTCATCACCCCAATAGTAGGGGTTTATATACCCATTATAAGGATTCCTATCAAAGGTGGGGTGACCATCCCCAATATGGGGAGTTTAGACCTTGGCACATATGCACAAGTTTGCGTTCTTTATCTTTTAACAACTCCTGAGACCCAACTTTGCTAGCTGAAGAAAAGTCTTCCGATGTTTTTTTTTCACACAAATGCCATCTATGTATTCACGATCGCTAAAAAGAACATTGCCATTAACAATTTTCACCAAAATTAACTGATCCCCGTTAAATGCAAACGTCTACATATGAGTACAGTCCTTCCTACAGCGGTCTAGGGATCTATTTTTTGTCTGCAATCTTCCGGCTTTTTGGGTCAAGTTCAATGTTCAGAAGTTTTGCCCCGTTTTTTTTGCACCTGCAGGACTTTTGCAAAAGTTTCTGCCGAAAATTGCAGTGACTTGACCTTTTGTTGGCAACGAAAGATTTGCAAAGACTACCCATGTGATATTGGGGGAGCGTATCCTAAAACTCACAGGGTAGAAAACACCCATCAGCAAAAGATCTGAAAAGAATCTTCCTTGCAGATGATACACATCGTCGTGTTTGAGATGGATCTTGGCGGAAAAAATGATTGGACTACAAAAAGCCAGTGAAATAGAACTAAACGTGAGACCTGCACCAAAAGAGACCTAAAGCGGCTTGTTTGATTAGATATTGTTGATGGTTCAGAGATTCGGAAAACCACACTGGGATGTAAAATCAATGGCATACCAAAATCATAGACAACCAAAACTGCGAGAATTAGGAGGTATGAGTCCTGGAGGGACTTTAGTTACGATCACCATGCTTAAAAAAACCCACGGTATCCGTGGACCCGTCCTGGGAGCCCATCCTCCAAGTCTCCAAGAGATCCCTCAAACTCCACAATTGGTTCTGACCGAGTAGACGAAACACGTGACCGAGTGAAACGATCCGCAAATTTCAAACAGGGGTATAGTTAGAGAAATGTTTTTAGAGTGCCAACATGTTCCCATCTGCAAAAAAAATCAGCTCCAAAATATGTTTCGAAACAACTTCGCCATCTTTAAAAACAAACACCAAGTGTTTGATGGAAAAAGTTGAAGTCGTCACCTGAAAAGGCATTCCAAAACTCTTGAGACATTCCATTGCTCAGTTCATTGGGGTTCCTGGATCCTTCTAATTGCTTATTATTAATCCCTTTGTAGCCGGGCAGTGTCCCAAACATAACCCAAGGTAACGGGGGTTTTGATCACCGGCGACTCATCTAAGCTTGAAGGTGTTTTAAATCAACGCAATCGGAATCCGATGTGTTTGACACGGAAGGAATCGGAAGGAAGTGTAGATCACTGACTCCCTTAACGGGTTGTAATTAACCAACTTACAAGGAATGCTTAAAGATCACGTTAGTGTTTTTTATTGGCTAAAACCTCTTAATAATTTCAGAACCACTTAACATAAAGTTAGACAAGCCATTTGTGAGAAACAAACAAAAACAATGTGTATAATGTATACGTGTTTGTTTCTTTCTGTCTTTCTTTGTTTGTTTTAACCAGGTACCTTAAGGTCAAAATTGACGGCTTGCCGATACCAAAAGGTAGGTTAGCAAAAGGGTCCTTATAAACCAACATGTAGGGACTGTGCCATCTACTTAAATTACTGTAACATGGAGGTGCCTAAACTTTTGAAACCAAAACAGTTGTGCATTTGTTGCACCTGTATCCTCTCGGGGTGGCTAAGCTTCCACTCCAAGAGATTCGATGAAAAAGTCCTCGGTCATCTTTTGGACGGCATGTTTGGGGGGGCCCAGCATGGTGTAATTGAAGCAACAACCACAACTAAAACGGTAAGTATAACGACAAGGACAACAACAACAACTAGTAAACTAGTCTAGTACTAGTACTAGTAGTACTAGTAGCAGTAGCAGTAGCAGTAGCAGTAGCAGTAGCAGTAGCAGTAGCAGTAGCAGTAGCAGTAGCAGTAGCAGTAGCAGTAGCAGTAGCAGTAGCAGTAGTAGTAGTAGTAGTAGTAGTAGTAGTAGTAGTAGTAAATGTATCTTCTTTTTGGTTGGATTTGTTTGAGGTTGTTTTTTACGGATTCGTTTGCATGTTGTTTTCACAATTATCTGAACTACGTGGCTTGAAAGATTTGTTTGAAAATTTGATTTTGCAGCTGGGGAAACACCACCTTATTAGTTCATTTTGGGGTACTAGCTAGCAGTTTTCGGAGGTGTATATGAAAACCACAATGTCTGTGCACCATGCTGGCCGCCTGCATCAACAAACCGTTTTCCACTCTTGAAGTCTCCGGCCCAACAATCTTTTGTGCTGAAATTTGCCTCTTGGCGCGTGCCAACCCTGCTGCCAAATTTTCCAGCGCAAAAGAAATCTCCGTTCCCTCCAAGTGGCCCGACACACAAAAAATCTACGTTTCCGTCTTCTCGAAAAAAAAAACGGGACCTTTCTGGGTCTGAATAGAGATCCCACAAAGGGAGGTCCCCGAACTTTCGACCCTTTGACCAGCTTTCGACCCTACTTCCGTGGTTGGGCAACGTGCAATGAACGTTGCGGCACATCCAGCGGTTGATCCGGGGGAAAAAAAAAAGGTGGCTTTAAATCAGATCCCAATTGGCAGCCTGCTGAAGACGATGGTATTTTTTTCCCTAGGGATCCAATCACCTTGTCAGAGCATGATTGGGGTGTACAATCACCTCCTTAGCAAGGTACTTCGGTTCCATTACCATTCTCAGAAGGTGATTGGATCCCTAGGATTTATGGTGTTACAAGGTTTTACACCAAAATAACAAAATAGCGGCCTAAATATTCAAATGAAAATTAGGCACCTACATTCTCGTGACATCTTTGAAACTTGTAAGTCTATATATCTTTGGGGGTTGCCAAAATCCTGCAATAGTGGGCAAATCGTCTATTCATTTTAACTATAAGGGAATCCTGTCTCCTCTTAACCGTCACTACCCAGTGTGTTTAGGCAAGACATATTCCAAGACCCAATATGTATACATACCTGAATCCTCCAAGGGTTGTGACATTTGTACCCCCAAAAAAACCCACCAAAAACAGACCTTGGCAGACTTGAAAATTGATACCGAAGCAGAGGGGCTAGGTTTTTGAACATAGATGGATAGTTTGGCCTTCCATATTCCGGATTTTGCTGAATAGTGATGAAAAACTTCGCAAATGTCCCCAAAAAATGGTGTCGGAGCATGAAATTCCGTGGTTGTAAAACACTGATGCAGCCGATGTTTTTCCCGTTATAATCGTTCCATTTATAAATGGGGCCCGTATAATAAAAAACCTAAGATAAATGGCTTTCCACTGGTGTTATTTCACCCCTATAAATGGAGTGACATGGGCCCCGGACCTTATAAGTGGTAAGAGACCCACCTTGTAGCGCTGTTTGTTCAAATCTCTGAAGCACTCAAATACTTCGGGGATCAGCCATTTGCCATCATTCATAGCAAATCTTTGATGTTCCTGTAGGACCTTTAACCTTCTGAGTTTAGTAGGGTTTTACAGTTTCACATGACATGTAACTCACTAAAAGTTAAAACCTCAAGGGACAAGGGATCTAGGTTTTGCCAAGTTTTGTTGAGTATAGATTATGGAATCTCATCCTCATATTTTGGATCTAACCCGCCACCCGGGATGACAGTACATTTTTAAGAACCGGTGATCCCAACCTAAACCTTCATTTGCCACAGTTGAATCCTCTGGTTTTAATCCAAGTAAAGATTATTTTTTATTCATCCATCATTTTGCAGGTGATTCACGTTTGACCTTTTTAAAAACCTTAGTTTGAGGTCACAAAGAACCTTTGAAATAGTCATGGATCACCATCCCAGAAAGGATAAAAACAATTGCCAGGTACTTGGTGTTCTTTAGTTTTTGGAGCTGGGAATAGTCCGAATTGGTACGTTGGAGATGGATCAACAAATGGCTCCAAGTATACTAGCTGCATGTATCCCCATGGGATCTTCATATTATCATGCTTATCACCATCACGTCCCAAAGAATCAGATCTCAAGTCACTGGTAGAAACTCAAGATCCAAAAGAACCCCTCGGAAAAAAAAAACAGAGTCAAACCAAACCCCTCTTGAACTGGAAGGTTTTTTGATGATTCTTAAGGGGGATTCTTGAAAAAAACAAGGATGCTTAATAACCTGTTAAAATTTGGCCGCCTATTTCCAAAACCCAGCACTTGAAGCCCAAAAATCTCACGAGGCGAGTGGCTATCTTGAAGGCGAAGTGGATTTTGGTGCCTTGCCCCAACTGGGCCACCCACTGAAAATTGAAGGACCCTAAGGAATCCTTGGACCCTCCAATGGGAAGGGTTGAATGAACCTCTATTAAAACGCAGGGGTGTTTTTTGGGTCCTCCAAATATCTCAAGCCATGGCTACTTTTGAGAAGTCAGGATTCTTTTTGGGGAATAGATACCATCCAAAACTGATGCACCTTGGAAAATGCTGGTTTTTCCTTTTTCGAATATGGCCTCATTTTTCTGGGGGGGGGCAGTAAGAGGTGAAAAAAATCATCACCAAACATCTCAGGTACCATCCAAATAGAGGAATCCGCAAACCTATGTTTTTGCTGTACGGATACGGCTTATGTAAAGGAAAGCCACACATCCAAAAACAGCCTTCAGTAATTACCTCGAAGCCCTCCAACTCTTTTAGGTTTGGAATTTTTTGTTCTTTGTTGTTAGTTGTTTTCATTTTTGGTGGCTTCAAAAACCCGGAGACATCCACATTGCCTAAAAAGGCTACCAAAAAAGACCTCTTTTTGGAAGGTTGTTAATTGACTGAGCTGTGGCCCCCTGCGTAGGCATAGCAAGCTGATCGAGAAATCTGCTTTCCCTCTACAGGATCACCCTAACCCTTGAAGAAACTAAATGAAAGGATACCGGGAAACTGCCATCTTTCAAGGGCGTCGCCTTTTGTGCACCATGTTTTTTTCAAGATCCATTCATGTTGTTTTTCTTTGGGTGTTCACGGAACGATCTTTTTTAATATTCTATGTATATTATATGTCTATGAGACGTGTCTTTCAATTCCACCATTGCATGACTGTAATCTTCATGGTGTTTTCGGTCCGGTGTCAAAAATAGATGGCCATTTTATTTTGTTTGACCTGGCGCAACAGGAAACAAGAGTTACATGAAAACCTATGCCATCATTTGTTTCTCCCTCAGAAAACTGGTTATTTTTGAGGATCTATACAGGTCAAACGGTTTGAATGGAGGATCCACTGCTGATTCCTTTCTTTTAGTTTCCTACCTGCGTACCAATGGGAGTTTGACTTTTTGTGTTGAGCGATCTATGAAGACAGTGCTTTGGACGACCTTGGCTTACTTGAATGATTCCTTACAAAGATTTTTTGCCTCCCGTTACCAGTTATAAGTAGGGTTGTAACTCTATTTATATATACTGGTTGGAACCCCAGGTTACCTATTTATTTTCGGCCATTTTTAAAGATGTTAATAACCCTACACTTATAACTGGGTGTTTGGGCCGTCACCCAAGGTGATTTCCGTCACCTCTTGGAAAACCTCCAGGTTGAGATTTTGAAGATTGGGAGGACGGGAGGTGACCCTGAAATACCTGGTTGGTTGGTTTTTTGTGACCTCCCAAATAGGGAATCTTATGTTGGGTCACGAGCTGCTTGAATGACCTGCAGTTGTTTGTTGTTTTTTTGGGTTGAAGTGATTTTTGGGAAAACTTGTTTACGGATTCGGATCCCATTTTGGATGTAAATCACCATTTTTTCACCACCATGTGGGAGAGTATGTGTTACTTTTTTCCAAGCACCTTAAGCAAATCTAAGCCTTAGTAAAAGGGTTTTTGTTGCAGAAAAAGAAGACAGGCAAACTTCAAGTTGGCAAGGAAACAGACCCGAAAAATAAGCCTGGCTCGACCAACGTCCAACCTTTTAAACTTTTGGGGTGTACATATTTGGTAGCAACAATTCATTTAAAACGTTTTTCCATAATACTCCTTGTGAAACGTCGTGTTGACCTATAGTCACACAGTCAGATCGTTGCGATCCCCAGAAGAAATTCCCAAAGGATCCATGGGACTGCTTTTATTTGCCTACATGAATGGTTGATGTTCATGGTAAATGTAGTATATACACCATGAGCCCCCAAAACCATGAAAAATAAAGGTTTGGGACACCTAAAAACCAGGTTATTTACCATAAAAACCTCTAAACATGTAGGTTTGGGGGGCCCATGGCATATACCATCCATGGATCCTATGGGATTGATCCGGTATATTTATCAGCATCTTCTGCAGTGCCTTAGCCTAGTCAAAGACCCTCCAAGAGTCATTGGCACGAAAAAAGTCAGCAGTCTTTTTAATGTAGGGTTAAACCACCCTGGAAAACTAACATGGAACCTAAAAGTGGAGGTTTGGAAGACGAGTTTCCTGTTCAATTGGGTGATTTTTAGGTTCCATGTTAATTTTCCAGGGTACATAACAACCCCTATAAACGGCCCTTATGTAAATGGCTAACTGGGGTTTTTAGACACCCTTGTTTGCCTCCATTTTCCAAAAAGTGGTGAATTTTTTCTCCATGAAAATAACGATCGGAGGGGTTTTTTACCTTGGTGGAATTATGTTGCATATGAATCACTAGGTGGTTGTTTCGAAGATTTTTGGAATTTTCACCCCTACTTGGGGAAGATGAACCCATTTTGACTTATATTTTTCAGATGGGTGGAAACCACCAACTAGTAAAATATAACATGAATCTAATGGAGTCGACTTGGACTCCCAAAAAATCGAAGAAAAATTGTTGAAAATGAAATATGCAGATCACCAGATCCCTTTTCGCTTCTCATGGTATTTTTTTGCTGACGAAAACTTCCCGAATTTGGTAAATTAGCAGAACAATTTTGAATTGAGTAATGAAAAATAAACCTGGTTGTTTAGGGTATATGGGGGATGAGACTACCCAGTTATATGGGGATTCTAAAAAGAACCACGAAATGTGGCGAAAAATAAAGTATACCTGGATCAAAAAGAGACCTTTTGGACCCTGAAATTTGATACCTTTTGGAGGGTATAGGTAGTACCAACATATGGTGAATTAGCATCAACAAGTTTCAATTTGACGTTCTACTCGGGTGTCCATAGATGTTTTTCATAGTAACCAGTTAGGAATCGTTGGTTTATGTCGCCTCTTTACGGGACGAAATCAACCGAAACTTATATAGGGGTTATTTCATCCATTTATCCTAAGTAGCAGCAGGACATCCCAGTAGACTTGTGGATTTTTAAAACCGTTGTGACTTCCCGTGGAAACTGAGGGAAAATTGGAAGGCGAACGTGGCAAAGTGACCGACAAGGTGGTGGAAAGTGTTGCAATTTTATGGTTGGCCTCCGTGTCGGGGAATGGAATGAAACGACCATCAACTAGGTTCAATGCAGTTTCCTGGTTCCCTTCATAGGTGGTAGGTAGCACATAATCACCCAATTGGCGATATATACCACTTATATATACCACTTATATATTGCCTTCTGGGTTTTTTTATGCTACCTACCACCTATTAAGGGAACCAGAAACAACCATCAACTAGGTGGTGGTTTCCAATACACTCGGGTAATCGTAACATAGCTGGCTGGAAAATGGACCCGACTTGAAGATGTTTGTTTTTTCCTGTTGAAAAGTGGGGGATGTTCCCACTGCTACTGTTAGTTTAGCCGAAAGGTATTTTTTATTTCTATCACTACCTGGGGAAATGATCCAATTTGACGAACATATGGGTTGAAACCGCCACTTATAGCGACCTCACCCGACCTGGGGCCCCCAAAAGGTAGTTTTGAGGAAGGGAAATCCCCCAGCTAGTTCAGGGAAACATAAGTTGGTGAAATATTACACTTTGGCCAGATTTACTTGGTTTTTTTAAGTGGCAAAGGTAGTATATACATATATACCATACATTGGATCCTATGGGATGGGAAATGGTAAAATTTGTAGAAATTTTTTGACCCCGACTTTCATGAAGCTCCCATCCAACAAAAAGGGGTAGCTTCTTCCATTTGATAAGGGTATTTCAACCTACACCCCCACCCCTAAAAGTTGTTTAGGATGGACCCACCTTAACAAAAATGACTGATGTTTCTCAAACAAAAAAACATGGGGGAAAAAATTTCCTGAGAATGCTGGGGATTTGATTCACAGATGGAAGCATTTCTTCAACGATAAAGGGCTGCCCTAGTTTTACCCTTGAAAAGGTGTCTTGTTTTAAGGGCGAGATCGCCATCCAGGGACTTGAAAGTGAGGCGCTCACGTTGAGTTGAAAAACCCCCAAGCATAAGATGCATGATGCGAGCCGGTGAAGTTTATTGAAGTTTTTTTTGTACTTCAAATCTTTATCTATAGGTGGTCGTTTGTAGATATGGAGTCTTAAATTTTCACCCCTTTAAGGGGGAAATGATCCTATTTGACGAGCATATTTTTTCAAATGGGTTGAAACCACCCCAGCTAGTTTTAGATGTTTTGGAAGACTAAAGAGCTGGGCTCGACCCTAGAAATGATGGGTTTGGAAGAGGAAATTTCCAAGCTCAACTATGGAGACCATTTGTTGCTGTCCAGGCGTAGTTTTCTGGAAATGCCCTAAGAATCCTTCGACCCTCCAATGGAAGGGTGAATGAAGCTGTATTAGGTAAGGGTGTTTTGGGGTCCTCAAAGTAGCCATTTTTGAGGGGTCAGGATTCTTATGGTGGTTTATTTCTACTCTCTATTTTTGGCATTGTTGAATTTTAAAGATTTCTATGCCAAAAGGAACCAAATTTTTGCACGGTCAGACTGCTTCTGTTTTCAACTTGAATCCCTACAGAAATACTTAGAGGTTCAGGATACTTAGTATCTGCTTATATGTAGGTTTATTACCCTAGTTAGGGGACATATAACCCACTTATAGAGGTTATAACCCTGGTTACTATCCACTTGCTAAGTATCCTGAACCTCTAAGTAGTCATAAACCCATCATAAACCTTCATTTGCCACTTGCTGGAATCCTGGGACTCCGTTGTCCAATACCACCAACCTCTCAACACATGTGGCAGGTAAGCAACCATGGTGATCGTGGGTCCCCTAAGTTGGGTCAGTCTAGTTATGAATAGCTCTATAAGGGCTTGTGACCCCCTTAAGTAACCGCTTACTAAGTGGGGGGGCCCATCCTCATCATCCTCCAAGTCAGCATCCAGAGTTCTCTTCACCAACGGCCCGGTGTAGCATGTGAGCCAAATTGTCAAGATCTTCACGTGATTTCCGCCGCATCGAGTGCCGCGGCATTTGGAGATTGTTTGGCCTTTGAAAAAAAACACCCGGGAGGTTTTTTGGGGCGTCATCAAACTGCACACCAGAGGTTCTTGCAACACTTTACATTAACACAGTAGCACTAGAAACATCCATTTGAGACGAGAAATCATCTCAAGAATATGCTGCATGTTGATAAGAGGCTAGTACTTGAAAGAAATGATATAAAATATAGAAATCTTTCGATTTATGCGAATGGAATTGTCTTGCAAACATCTATCGCTTGCTTATGACAGGTATGATTTGTATATACTTTTCACTGGCTGTCTCATGATGAAGACGAAGCGACTTTCATCATCTCAGATAAAGACATCACCCTCAGGAATTTGCAAGTAGTGAAGGGAAAACATCAGTAGAATGTCCATCATCCACAGCTGCAATTTCAACAATTTTAGGTGCTTGGAAGAACAACGGTCAGGTCGAACCCAAACACCACCAGCAGGTCGGATCCTATGAAATGATATATCACACAGCTGCCTTATATACCCCCCCAAACTGATTTTGAAAAAGGAAAACATCCAATCATTCCACCCGGAAACCAAAAAAACAATCATCCCATTTTGTAACTTCGAATCTGGACGACTTCAGATCGCGATCCTACGATACGTATGTCCGCATCGCAACATTTGACGCGATCCATCCATCGCTTCACGCTTCACACGCAGCCATGGGAAATAAGTGCTGTGTTTGCGATACAGGCTTTGAAGAAAGCCCTGTGACCAGGTCCTTTTGACGGTTGGTTTGCGGCCGGTTGTTTTCTTGTTTGCCGTTTTGGAGACCAGGTGATTGAAAGGAAAGTTCCAGGGTATCGAAAAAAAAACATGCGAGGATAGTAGGTGATTTGGAACTACTCAGGTCAGTACATATAGTACATACATCTTTGTTGTTGTTGTTGTTGTTGTTGTTGTTGTCGTCTCCATGGTTTGTTAGTGCATGATGAGGGCACAGTTGTTTCAGAGTTGAATCGGGAGCCCTCCAGGAGTCCACTGAGTTGCCATGTGAGGTGAGATAGCCATGAACTTTCGCATAGGATGAAGTTGATATTAACATCAACGATTCAAAAAAGGATTAAAAACTCGAACCCTATGTCAACATACCCTACATATACCCTATACATACCCTATAACCTATATACCCCAGAGGATCCAGAAGGCTGGGAGATCTTGAAAATTCTTCACCATCAAAATCAACCACATGTAGATATACTAAGTGGTGGCAACTCAAATATTTGTCATTTTCACCATTTGGGGAAGATGAAACCATTTTGACAAATATTTTTCAAATGGGTTGAACAAAAGATGTTTCAAATGGGTTGAAACCACCAACTAGATATACCAGTCGCATGGATTCTATGAGTTCTTGGTATGACCATTCTCCTGATCCCAAATGGTCCGAGCAGTTCTGGTTGCAACCAATTAAAGGTTCTAAATTTCTTCAAATTTCTTTGCTAAACTCCTCGGATATCCTTGCATAAGCATCCGCCAGGCATCTGTAGACATGTGTAGTCAGTGGGTTCTATAGACATATCCCTCTCTGTCACAAAGAATCAAATAAATAAATCAGATTCCTACTCAAAGTCTTGCTAGTGACGCGTGATACCATAGAAATGCTGCAGTTTATCCCAAGTTCGGACTGGTTGTTTGAGAAACGTCCCACTGTGGTGGTGCTGAACGCTGGCGCACGTTTCCGGTAGCCATAAACCAACCGCGTGATAGATAAATACAACTCCAAGTTGAAAAAACTCCACTATGTTTGGAAACATTCACCGCTTTTCCAATAGTGGATCCCTTCAAAAAATGGATCTTTCCATCCTAACCATGGCACACCCATCCACTTAAACAAGCATCCTTAAAAAACATATGCAAAAGAAATGAAGGGGAGGTTTTTCAGCTTCAAATTCTATGGAACCGAAGTTAGAAGATTTTTTTCCGCACCAAAAATGAAGGGGTTTTACGTGGGTTACTATGGGTTACTACGGGTTAGACATCCCAAAGCCAAAGCTTTTTTCATCCAAATCATCCAAAAAACCCGAAAAACTAACATGGCTGGCTGGAAAATCACCATGTTTGTAAGGTCATCCCACCTTTAATAGGAATCCTTGGAATGGGTTTTTAAAAAACTTACTATTGGGTTGATGAGTTTATCCCCTATATGAATGTTTCCAAAAATAGTGGTACCCCCACCCCAAATCATCCATTTTAATAGGGTGTTCCATTATAAACCATCCATTTTGGGGTACCCTTATTTTTGGAAACACCCATATGGAAACAATGGGAATTGATGGACCCCCAGCAGAAGTGGTTGGTTGGTTTCGCTCCCCCAGGGCCAATGCACAGCCGGTGGTGGAAGATCTTCCTATGGAATTTCCCATGTGGCTGATGCCAGCCAGAGTAGCTTTGACCGAACGAAGGGGACGCCAGGAAAATTGCAGTTAGCCTTCAATCATTCAAAATGTACATAACCAAAACTGGATGAAAAAAATTATTTTGGTTTCGATTTGAGCCGAATGATATCTATGCGTTTCGACCCCAAAAACCATTTTAAGAAAATGAAGGTTTTTTTTTAATCCCTAGAAATATGGCAAACATATCCCCCGGAAAAATGAGGGTTTCAACACGTGTGGGTGAATTGATGGTAACTGATGATCCTCCAAGCAGCTGGGATGAACATCGAAGTTTACTTCCCCCATGGTGTTTTTTTTCAATTTAAGGAATGACTGAACGTACTAAACTTACTTGGCCTTAATGGCCAAAACGGCTTAACACCTTTTTTGGGATTACAGATTTTAGTAGGGAAATTTTATTTCAGGGCCCCATTGGCTAAGTGAGTAAAAGGCGGCTACCCATCCCCCAAAAAATGACCTCAGGGGAGGGAGTTCCTGAGTTCTACTTAGCCTTGAAGTCGTGACCCGCAAGTCCTACGGTCTACCCGAGTCTACCCCCCCCCGAAAATGAAGATGTCACCTGAAAAGGGACCTTTTTTTTTCAAAAGGTGATTTTTTATCTTCCAACCATAAATTGTTCAGGGGATATCTTAGTTTTCAGGCGTGTATCTTATTGTTGGCTTCGTCAACAAAATGTTTAACTGAATGGTACAATAATGAGAAGACAGAATCAAGGCCAATACAGGCCATAACTTGGATTTGTTTAGTTGGTGATGTTTTAAAGGTTTCTACCATGGGATGCATCACCATAAAACTCACCACCATTTGGGAGAAGCATGTTTTTGGAACGTTTTCCTTTTGCATCTTCGAAACGGCAAATCTAAGGTAAAGGAGAAAGGGTTGGAACAATAGTCTTTTTTGGGTGGTGGTTTCGAAGATTTTTTTTCACCCCGCAATTTGGGGAAGATGAACCCATTTTGACTCATATTTTTCAAAGGGGTTGAAACCACCAACTAGTTTTTTTATCTTGGTGAGTGGTTTCAAATAATATTGTTTGTTCTATTTTCTCCCCGATTTTGCTGGGGAAGATGAATCCATTTTTTGTGTGTGCAGATGTTTGATTAAATGTTGGTGAAAAAACGCATTTCCCTGGATCTTTTCTGAATCTATGAAATGCTCACCCACATTTGGTTGCTTTTACCATCATAAATCTGAAGAATATTCCATAGATAGAGAATATGGGATACAATTAACAAGAAACATGGCAACCCCCCAGTCTTCCAAAACTTGTTTTTGTTTAACGATATATCGGAATATATTTAGAAATTAGAAATGAAAAACAAATATGATGACATACAATAACCTTCCTTTACAAACTACAAACCTTGCTTTTTTTAAAGATATCATATACCAACTATAAGCCCTCATGTACTATATTTTTCTTAAATTGTGTTATATTCATGAACATGCAATAATTAGGAAAATCCATAGAAAAAAACTGGTGATGTTTCCCAACCGCATTGAATCCACGTAGTTTTTTGTTGGGCGGTTTCGGGTTCGAAACCTGAAACCTTCACTCGAAAAGCCGGCCTCGATGGCACCGGAGGTTCTGATCACCTTAAAGCCACCTCTGAGACCCCACAAGGCACGGATTAGACGTGGGAGCTCCGTTGGAGGGTTCGGGACACGTGTCCCCCGGTTGGTTGCTACGGCTGTGATTTTTGGGGAACGAGCTAAGGAACCATGTGCTTTTCCGAAATGAGGAGCGATTTTTAGAAGTCCAGAATCCTCAACACCAAATTGGTAGGTTGTTGTTTTTTTTCGTTTTTTTCTGGCACAGAAATGAAAAGTGGAAGATTTTCCTGGCCAACACCCCAAAAAAAAGGCCTGGGGGGGCACTTTTGGGCACAGAAATGACTGAGGGGGGAAAAAGTTGAGGATGTTGGGTGGGGGTGAGGGTTATTGAAAGTTTTACCCTCAAAACTAACAAGAAAACGGGTGCAAAGACACCAACTTGAGTCGATTATTTTTCCGCCTTTCCCGTTTGGTGTGATGTGTGATCGTTCCCTGGAGTATAGAATATTCTATATATATATATACATGGCTAGGGCTTATTTTTTTTTGGATGGGAGATTTACACTGCTTAAAACTATTGTGGCAATGGAACATGGATGTCTTGAAGATGGGTTGATGCAACATCTGCTTTCAGATCCAAAAAGGCAGTTGACAGAAGCCCAGCAACGGGCTGAGCCGTGTTTTGACACGGTTTTCCTACATCAATTGCTACGGTGTGTCACGAAAACAAATTGGCGAAATGGCATACCAACTGTTGTATCAACAAGAGGCGTTCGTCACGTATACTGGCTATCAGATGTTCGTGCGGTTTGTGACCTTTGCCCTGGACAATTGTGTGACGATGCCATTCAAAAAGCAGAGCTGGGGCGGATTGCCCGGACTATTCAGTCGTGACGGTAACGATTGGTGGTGGCAACTCAAATAATTTTGATTTTCATCCCGAAATTTGGGGAAATGATCCATTTGGGGGAGGCCTTCAAAAGTACCAAGGATCAAAGGAAATGTTCTTTTTGGTTCGATTTGTTTCGTTGGTGACATTTTACGGATTGTAGCACTGTGGTAAATCACCATTTTTCATCACCACCATTTGGGAGAATATTTTTGGAACTTTTTCGGAGCATCGAACATGCAAATCCAAACTAAAGATTGGGTATCGGATATGGGATCCGAATGCCGACCTGCAATTGACCCAAGGTTTAGACACAGCAAAGGGCGAAAAAAAAATCGTGAGTTTGTTGGTCCCCCATATGGGTGTTTCCTTAAATGGTGGTACCCCCAACACACCCCAAAATGATCATTTTTAGTAGGAAACCCCCATGGTTGTTTGGGTACCACCATTTTAGGAAACCCCCATATAAACATCACAAAAACCGGGTTTTTTGGAGAGAAAAAAACCATCGTTGCAAACCCTCCAAAGGTGATAATGTTGATGGGTTCAGAAATCCCATTCCCAACCACCGAAAGGACGTATAAAACCTGGGATACCTCAAGTGGTGCAGGATTTCTGAACCATCAACAGTATAGTATAAAAACACCCCCCAAAATGAATCTTTATTTTCACCCCGAAATTTGGGGAAGATGAACCCATTTTGACTCATATTTTTCAAAGGGGTTAAAACAACAAACTAGATATGAAATCAGAAGATGAATTTCATGACAACCACACAACCCAACACCCTAAACTCAATGGTTTTTTTCGGGCATCATGGACCTGCAAGATGGGCACCTACCAATCGTTAGAAACGGAGTATTTCACCCCTATAAATGTCCGAAAATACATTGGGTACACTCCCTAAAACTAACATATCCCCTAAAAATGGTGGTTTCCAATAGGAATCTCCTTTTCCAGTGGTCTAATTTCAGAGGCTATGTTAGTTTTCAGGGGTGTAATTGGAGTTATAACCCCTATAACAGTGGAGTTATAACCCCAATCACCTTACCTACGGTTGATGGGTCAGAAATCCCAAACAACCACCTGGGATGTATCCCAAACCCTGGGAAATAATGGTAGATATTTACCCTATCAGCTTGTTAGCAACAATTCGGAACCATCAACAGTATGTACCAGGAAGTTAGTAAAAGGTTAGTATATAAGTGGAGTTTTAACCCCAATAACCCTACCTATCGCTGGTTTTTGGGGTACCAAAACTTGCAGCCTCCCAACGTTTTTTTCCTATGTGTCCCTGGTGTTTTTCCGACCAGGAGATGTTGGAAGCAGGGCACTTGATTCAATGGAGAAGTGGTCATCCTAACAAGGTGCAACGGTTACGTTAGAGCAAACCGGCCGCAGGAAGGAAGCCTGACTTCCACAACTGCGGGATACGTACGTAACTTTTCTCCCTCAACAAAAAAATGAAGATTTTTTTTTAATCCCCCAAAATTTATGGAGGTTTGGTTTAGATGACTTTCCGGATTTCAAGTGGGTGGTATTTTTTTGTTGTTCCCTTTATAGGCTATATAGGAGTTACACTCTCTGAGACTAACAGCAAAAGCTCTTGAAAATAGGGCGTCTGCCAAAAGGAGGGGGTTTTGCTGTTGTTTTCAGGGAGGGTAAATCATGCAGCAAGGGAGGATTTTGCACATAAGCATGAATGGATATATGTATGGTGGTTATATTTGCCTACAATTTAGTTGACTTTTGTGGTAAATTAGTACCCGAGAATCCTGACCCCTTAAAAATGATTATTTTGAGGACCCAAAAACACCCGACTTCATTCACCCTTCCACTGGAGGGTCCAAGGATTCTTAGGGTAGGTAAATACCAGTCCCATGGATCCTATGGGTTGGAAACATGGCAAGAATTTCAAACAAAACTCTTCCATCAACAGGTTTGAAAGTAGCTCCAATTGATTCCAAAATCCCGACACATACTGTTGATGGTTCAGAAATCCTGCGTTCACCAGTTGAGGTTGGTAGTTTTATCCTACTATTTACAAGGTTTTATGCATCCAAACGGTGGTTGGGAATGGGATTTCTGCACCATCAACAGTATTTGGCATGGTCGTAATCGAGGAGTGCACAGTTGAGTCTTAGTCATGTCTTTTTGGCTTCGCTTGGATGTACCATTTTTAGTAGCAAATCCCAAGCCAAGTTCAAACACTTTGGGGAAAATGCAAGATGAAAGTCATCAAGCCAAATGTAAATATCTAAAGAAGGAGGTAAGGGGCGCTCCCTGCTACTAGAATCCAGTCTTGTGATCAGATCCTATCGAACATGCTCAAACAAATTGAGATGTTTTTCCGGCAAATTCTTTTTCCCACGATTGAATCCTCGGGGTTGAGCGGGGTAGATCCAAAAGATCTTATACCACTAAATTTGTTTCAGCCAGGGATGGAAGTATTCGAAAACTTTCTGCAAAGCCAAGTCGTTTTTGTTGTTTTTTCTGTTGGAAGATTCAACGAATCTGTTGGTAAATTGGGGTGAATTAACCAGCAATTAACCATGAGTTGAAAGATTTTTTGTGGGGGATTCTTAAGGGGTGGGTGGTGCAAGGGGAAAGGGATCTCGATCATCTTCCCAATGGTTTTTGATGATTCCGAAAGGTTCCCCAAAGGTTTAAGAATCCCCAAGATTGATTGAAGATATTTAAGGTTCATAGGGGATTCCTACCAACCATTTTGGCTTCCCTATGGTTTTTGATTCCCTAAGGTTCCCTAACCCCCAAGCCCCCCCCAAAATTTCCCCATTTAGACTCCCTCTAAACACACACTCCCCTTCCCTCATGAAGCCTTTTTTGATATTGCTTGGAAGTGAAATGGTGGAGTTGCCAAAAGAAGTGTACTTGGACGTCCCAGGAAGTTAGCAACAATAGTTAGTAAATGTGCTATAACCTACTTGTAACTGGGATATATTGGGGGTATTACCCACTGATCCTAATCTTTTACTAACTTCCACCAGGACATCCAAGTATGTCTTGAATGAGGGACCATTTTTGATATGTTGAAATCAGATATCCTTTTTTGGAGGATCAGGGTTTATAACAGCTATTTCACTCCTATCTGCCTGGTTTTTGAGCTTTTTTTCACCCCGAAACTGGGGGAGACTGATCCAATTCCACTGGGGGAGAATGATTTACCCACCAGGTTTGTATGAATGGGATTTCAGTGATGTTTCATCCAACTTTTCTGTTGTAGTTGGCATGACGAATACTTGTTGACAAATTGATATTATTGATGTCATTCCTTCCTTCATTGGATGTGTTTTTGTCTTGGGTGATTGTTTAGGGATTCTACCATGGGATGCATCACCATCTTTCACCACCATTTGGGAGAATATGTTTTGGAGCTTTTTTTCCAACGACCTCCACTTACCCACTGTAAGGTCATTGATACAGGTTATAACTCCATTTATAACTCGTAACATCTTGAGCAAATCCAAGCCCTTCGGTGTGTATTCACCTACATGAATGGTTGTTTTTTATGTTAAAATGTAGCTAAATATACCATACACCCGGAATACACCCCCGAAAACTAACAAAAAATGATGGTTTTTATATAATAGGAATCTCCTCTTCCAGGGGGCTCATTTTCAGGTTCCATGTTGAATTACGGGGGTGTACCATACATGGGATCCTATGGGTTGTTTCCTTCATTGATTTTGTTTCGGTTGTTTCAGGTGATGTTGATCTCTCACCAATGGGCTGGTCGAAGACATCCAGATCCGAAATTCGAGCAATTCACTGTGCTCCAGAAGGCAAGCCCCGAAAAGAAAGGTGGCTTTGAGCAATGAAATTCGTAGCTTACAACACCAGACATGTCAGGTACCTAAAATGGAGGTACTCACCTATATAAGCTGTATGGATACGTCTTATGTAAGGGAAAACCCATCCCCAAAATGGCCTTATAAGGTTATAATACCTCCATTTTAGGTACCTGAAACTCCTGGTGATTATATACCTAGAGCCCCAATGACCTCTATTTTTTGAAGGTCAACCCCCTTCCAGATGGGGGCCTAAACTCCAAGCATCAACCCCTGAAAGATCCAACATGTTGAACCCAAGAAGGAAGTTTGGTTTCAGATGATTTTCCGGATTTCAGGTGATGTTGAGGTTCTTAATGTTCCCAGGATTTTTTTTCCAGTTGCCAGTTGCAATGAAAAAAAGAACCTGGGGTGATTTTACCAATCTGACTGATGCAATTAGGGTATATTTACGGGTATATTATCACCAATCCATGAATGGTTGATTTCTATTGGGTAGATTAGTAGGTAAATGTATCATATGGGTGTTTCCAAAAATAGAGGTACCCCAAAATGGATGGTTTATAATGGAAAACCCTATTAAAATGGATGATTTCGGAGTACCACTATTTTCGGAAACCCCCATATTTATATACCCAGAGGGCCCCAACGATCTATTTGTTGAAGGTCAACACCTCAAAAACAAGGCCTAAACTCCAAGCGTTAAACAAGGGGCCCCATTTGGGTTGAAACCACAAGACTAGATACTGTTCGTTGATGCTTGTCTATGAACAAAAGCTATATGCATGTATTTTCCAAGAAGTCGGAGAATCATCCTATGATTTAATCCCTCCAATATTCCTTCGGTATCAGTAGGGAATGATGGTAGTTAACCTAGAAACAAGTGCTCAACCTTTTTAGGTTCTTTACAGGGGACCTTATAAGGTTATAGGTTCTACCTTTAGTACCCTAAGAATCTTTGTGGTGGTTTCAAATTGTGTTATATTTTTTAAGTTCGATCCTTGGGGGTTCATGATCCAATTTGACGAATATTCTATTTTTAACCACCAAATAGAAAAAAAAACACCTGGAGGTGATTTAAGGGGCCCGCCCTTCAAAGTGACTCGGCCAATAGCTAAACTGACAAAAACTTTAATTTCATGGCCCGAAATGGCTGAGTAAGCCAATGCCACCGCCATTCTATTCATCAGTGAAGATGGGAGGAAATTGCTCTTGCTGCTTGTTGATGGTCAGTAGGCCTGCGATGGCAACATTGGTGCTCAGCAGTGGGGTTGACCAGAGGAGGATATGTTTGCATCCAAATGCCTCCGCAACTTTTTTGCCATCCCCCCCCCAAAAAAATCCAGGTCCTTCTGCGTGACCTAGAGGGTCAAATCGAAAAATGGCGCAGCGGATTTTGGAAGGGAAAGATGGGGAGCACCCGCTTCCTCCAGATTACCTCGGGCAATGTGGTCCTGCAGCTGGTTTTGGATAAGCCCAACAAAGTGCAAGAGTGGCTTTCCACGAGATGATTGGCTCACAGACGAGCTCCTGCTCATCTGCCCATGACAGAAGACATGTACATGCCACACAAAGGGAAGCGAAACATGATTGGGATGAAGTGTTTTTGTTGGTTGCATCTTAAGTGCGAATTTGCTAGACTGCTTGGGGATTGATTTTGGCAGACTAACCGGATCCTTAGGGGATTTACTAGCCATGGTTCTTAAACACTTTGGGAAGTCATGGGATAGTCCTGGAAGTGATATGCAGGTGTTGGCCTCGGCTGTTGAGCTTATGTTCTTTGAAAAAAGCAACGGTGGTAGTTTGTTTGTCCTTGATGTGCATTTGGGAAATCTTGGAAATGTTTGGGAGATCTCGGAAACTTTGATCCCTTTTTCAATCACATATTTGGGAAATCTTGGCACATTTTGGATTCCCAAATGCTCCAATTGGGACTGCGGGGGTTGTAGATTTGAGCCGCCAAACCCTGGGTTCGCCAATAGTTAGATCCTATTTAGATCCTTACGTATCATCTTGGCTTGGTTTCCGAAAATATATTCCAGGGACAAATCTGCAATTTTGGACTGGAATAATGACATACATTTACCATAAATTTCAGTCAACCGACCTACAAGTGGAGTTATAACCCTACTTATAACTGGTAAGGGCCCACAGTTTTGGTATCCCCTTGCCTTTCCTCTTTTTTTTCAATTGACGCAACATAACAAAAAAACCAATGCCCAAGTTGACTAAAAGTCCTAGTTTTAAGATATATAATAAGGTAAGTTGTTTAAAGGCACCGTAACAGTAACCGCAGAAACATGACGAAAATACAAGTTTGTCAGTTTTTTTTTACCACCAAAAACTTGGCTTGTCTTGCCAAAAACACCGAGCTGAAGTGAATCAGTCATTTGGATGTGTAGTTCGTTTTTGTTCAGTACGATTCAGTTTACCTAGACCCTCCATTTGGGTATCAAATTTCAGGTCTGCAAAAGGTCTGTTTTTGGCGGATTTTTCGGGGAGGGGGGGGCACAAATTTCAAACCTGACTGGAGGATTCAGGTGATTACCTACATTTACAACAAAAAATCAACCAATTAAATATATTATCATACATTGAGTTGTGGCACTTCCTAGAAGGTCTATATAGGAATCCCCTACCAAACATGTAAAGATCCAGGATTCATTTGTAAGGTGGTGGTTTGGATCAGAAATGTCGACCTAAATGAAGAAAATAGATCCACAGTTTCTGCATTCAGAGGTTGTCTTCACAATTACTTTCCAGTAGGTGGTGGTTTCAAATATGTCTTGTTTTCACCCATATATGGGGAAGATTCCCATTTTGACTAATACTTTTCAAATGGGTTGAAACCACCAACTAGTTTCCATTATATTGGCTGTTTAATAGGGAGTTCCTACAATGGCCATTTAATTAACCCTATGACAAAGGGTAGTATCATCGCCAAAAAAAAAAGCACAGGCCCTTTTTCTCATCTGACTCACTTGCTGAGTTTCACCTTGCTGTTTCATCCCCTTACTTGGATGTCCCAGGAAGTTTGTTAATGGTTAGGATCGGTGGGATATAACCCCAATATATCCCATTTATAAGTAGGTGAAATAAGCCATTGATCCTAACCATGAATCCTAACTTCCTGGGACATCCAAGTATATAATCTAGGTGGTGGCAACTCAACTATTTGCTTATTTTCACCCAAAAAAATTTGGGGGAACATAAGATTCCCATTTTGAAGGTTTGCATATATGTTTCTTCAGATGGGTTGGTTCACCACTGAAACCACCCACCCTTTAGTTTCATCCCCACACCACCCAACTCGGGGGTCGTTTGTCAACCCCCAACCCCCTACTTAGAGGCTTAGGATACTTAGTAAGTGGATAGTAACCAGGGTTATAACCTCTATAAGTGGGTTATATGTCCCCTAAGTACTATATTATCCAGTTACTAAGTATCCTGAACCTCTAAGTAACCAACCAATGAGGGCATCTTCGCTCCAATAGTCGTTCATCAGCTGCCAGGCCTTGATAGAAATGTCCCAAGGAAATTGCAAGGTTTCCAAGGTTCCGCTTGTGGTTATTCCACTGGGGGTCGTCTACGGGTGTTTTTTCCCATAAAAATCTCCATGGGACATGGGGAAAAGTGCCCGAGAATGATTTGAACAGGTGAAATTTCATGGCCCAAAATGATGAACTTAAGGGATTTTGGCTTTGGTGAAGGCAATTCTGTGATTGTGTGCACCTTTTTTTTGGATGGTGTTTATCAAAGTGACCATTTTGAAGATTGGCGAATCGTGACTCTCCCACGGTTGGGGATAAAAAGATCACGAATTGAATCGCCTGGTAAGGTGTTTTTTGTTGTTGGATTCCGAAAGGTTGCTCTTGTGAGCTGGATTTGTAGGGGTTTCATATTGAAGACAAGACACACACACACAAAAAAAACACAGAGAAAATGGCTTGATTGGAGTCAGATGTGTTATGATTTTTAAATGATATGTAATAAAAATTGGTGGTTTCAAGCCGCATGTCTGATTCTGTCACATTTTGCAAGCTGTTCGAACCGGTTTTTGTATCGGTGTATCTCTAGTGAGGTGTTGCCAATCCCACCTGGCGTTCCATCTGTGGCATATTGTTTGAATTGTCAAAAATCGCACCTTCAAGGTTGTCCCCTACGCGGTTTTTTAGTAGGGTTATAGCTCCATTTTTTGGGGGGTCATAACGCCAATGAAAACCCCTGAAGATTAACGGCTGGAACATAATTCGCTGGAGGTTTGGTTCAGATGATTGTCCTTTCTAAATGGGTGATGGCTGTAGGTTCCTGCCGTTAATCTTCCAGCATGTACCCATTTTATAACTCCATTTATAACGATCGTAGGGGCCCACCCTTTGTAAGTAACAAAATTTTCGCACTTCAAAAAACATCTGAAAATTCCTCCAAATACCCAACACCAAAACGGTGTTGTTTTTTTGATGCTTTTTGCTCGCACATTTGCCCCAAAAAAAGACGCCAACCGGACCGTATGTCATAGGACTTTTGGAGAGAAAATTGGTGGATAGAACTTTTGCTGGCGAGTTTCTTTGCTCTGATGTTTTTTGAAAGCACAAACTTGTCTATAGACTATATGGGATGTCCTGCTGGTACTTAGTTAATAGAATATACACTCCCTGAAACTAACAGTTCGCACCTGAAAATGGGCCATCCCAAAAGGAAACCAGTATTCCAATCATCCATTTTCAGGTGCTATGTTAGTTTTCGGGAGGGTAACCCCTTTATAAGCAGGTTGATTTCGTCCCGTAAATAGGTAGGTCGTTACGATCACTTCTATGGACACCCTAGTATAGACTTAACTGAGCAGTGAAAAATTAAAGGTCCCTGATCGGTTGGCTTGTTTGTATGGTACGTTAAAACCAACCCATTTGTCTATAGGAATTATTTCATGAGCCACTAGGATTCTGAACCTACCATGATTTCATGGTTCATGTCGCTGTCCATTGCTCAACTAGTTCCAAAGGGAGAGAGAGAGAGAGAGAGGTTTTGCAATGGACAAAAAATGGTGGGCCAAGAAAAACTACCCCCCAAATAACCATTGGTTTCCAATGGACAATTTTTCCATTCTTGCAAGTGTTCAAACTGGTCGTTGGGCTAAATGTGTTATAGGTGATGTTTCTTGGGTCAATTAGCTACACCCTGAAAAATGAATATTTTGAACTCCAAAAATGGAGGTTTGGTTCAGATGATTTTCCGGATTGCAACTGGGTGATTTCTAGGTTCCAGCCGTTCATTTTGAGGGGTGTACATCTTTCAGATTTGTTGTGAGTTAGATTTTCCAAATGTAACCCCACTTCAGGCAAAACTTCTTTTTTGAACCGAAATGGAGTTTGCCTCGAAGGCATTCTAAATCTATCTTTGCCTAGAACCCAACTCACCTCTTGTTTGTGTGGTGTGACCTTCCACTTTATGGGTCAAATCTCCCAAATTATGGGTCATTTGGGATGTAGTTTCTAGGTATTATGTGAATAGATTCATTGGATTGTACTTCGACCCCTCATACAAAGCATCCATCAGTGGCTCACTCAGCCAATGGCTAAACTTTAAACTTTCTGGAATCATATGTTTAGTAGGAAAATTAAAGTTTAAACTTTTATCTCAGGGTCCATTGGCTGAGTGAGGTGGGGGTTTCAATACATCATTTCTCATTTTATGATGTGCTCATCCCTTTGCCTGCGGGTTTTTGCCAACCAAAACAAAGAAAAATAAACAGCCATCCCAAACTCCCAAAAAAAAACCTCCCAAAAACGTGTGGGTGGGTGGAATCTCGCCACAGAAATCATGCAATTTTCACCCATTTTTTAGGAGGGAAAAAATAAAAACAAAAGATGCCAAATGTTGCGAAGGTAAATTTTGAGGGAATGGATTAATCACTTACCTGGGCTGACCTCGTCACCTCAATTGAAGAGCGAGGAGGATCTTCTGCTGGAGCTGGTACTGCGAGAGGAGGCAACGCAGTGGCGGCAATGGCGACGCCTGAAGACATCGATACCAGGATGAATTTCCTTGGTCGAGTGGGGCATTGACTGGCCAAACCAGCTCAAAGAGATGGTCGACGACAGAATTGGATGATATCCAATTCTGCCATGCGCCCAAGACGTTGACGTCAAGGCAGTGCCCCAGTGGAAACGGATGGACAAGTAAAAAGTGCAGAACTTGCTGATGCACCGACTTCATGATTATGATTATTTTTGAAACAATTCATGTGTCCACATTTAGTGTTCACCAAATGCCACTGAATGATCACGATCTCAACCATGTCGCGAGACTATGCACCGTTGGCACAATGAGTTGCAAATGGCAGGAACACACAGCTCCACACGGTGGAATCTGGAGATGTTTGCCAAGCATAGAAAACGGGTGTTTCCAAAAATAGGGGTAACCCAAAATGGATGGTTTATAATGGAAAACCCTATTAAAATGGATGATTTGGGGGTACCATTATTTTCGGAAACATCCAAATTCTACCACTTGACTTCCACCACTTCCCTTTCCACGGAAAGTTTGCCGCAGGATCCAAGTAGCGAACTTTCTGAACTCAATGGTGGTCCCAAACATGAACTACCGACCTTGGAGGATGTTGGTTGGAGAGAGACTTGGGGGGGAGTTTCCTAAAGTGTTTAAAGATGTCTTTACAAAAGACAAACATAGGGAAAAACATGGGATGTGCTTAAATTCTACTGTACTTGGCTGTTTTGTGAATCATGTTTTATTCTTACAGATTTTTTTACCTCTACCGGGGTCCGGATGATTTAAATTGACATACAGTTAAACTGGGATGTGCTCAATTAGGGCCAAGAGAAGACCCGACTTTGGCGTGTTGAGTTTTGTGCGATTTTTTTGTTGACAGAGATGTATCTGGGCGCCCAAATTGTATGGCAACCATCCACTGCAAGTGTTGGTCACCCCCAATTCGTGTGGTGATTGGTCAATGGGGGAGTCCTACTATCGCATCCCAGAGAAAGGCCCGCGGCCCGAAACTGGAAACTAAGAACTAAGCACCTCCAAGGTGATGGCATCCCAAAAGGGTGGGGGAAATGTTCATCACTAGAAGATTCGGATAAAATCATCATTCAAATGGTTTTTTTGCAAGGTTGAAAATATGTGTGTGGTTCAGCAAAATAATGCCTAGAGTCATCCATAAACTATCTTGCCTAACAAATTGGGGTGAGATGATTCAACTTCAACTCAGTTTAGCTCGGTTGATGTCTTTCTCATTTTTGGAGCATTTTATGTGTAGTTTTTATTCCGATTGCTTGCTTGGCCTATACGTATGCCCGGCGCTATGAAGGATGTCCAGAATAAGCATAGGCGGTGAGTTCCTTTGCAGGATGAACGGTCTCGAGATTGAGCACCCGTTTTATTGTAGTCTTGATGTTTCTTCTTTAGCCTCTTGGACGACGTGAAAAAATCACTTAAATCTGCATGTTTAAATTAACCCCAGGAGTAGTCAGAGTTTCCGTTTTCTAGTCAGAGTATAAATCTTTAGAAATTGAATGGTTTTGTCAGCAACAAAAAACTGATGCCCACAGATCGTCGCCGACAACCAAAAATGAAACACCAGGAGCAGAAAAGTGTTTTAGATTGGGATGTTTGGTACGACTACTTTGGCTGCCCACAGATTGTTGCTTGGCTGCCCATTTCACGTGAGCAATGAAAAAAGGAACCCTGGTTGTTCAGGGTATTTTGGGGGATTGTACTACCCAGTCATGTGGGATTTTTTTCAATAATACAGCATTATAAAAGATCAGGATCCCTATTAAACAACAAGTATTTCATGGAGTTTCCAAGGGACCCCGGGTTTTCAACTCGTGGGCTCATTTCACCGGGGGGTTGGTTTGGGTGTACTGGCAAACCACCTGGGAGTGTGGGTCCCAACTCAGTGGACTTCACCTCAGGGGATGAGAGTGTTTTCGGCTCAACCTTCAATTCGGGACCTTGTTTTTTTTAGGAATAAGGGTTACCCTTTGGTAAACTAACATAGCAATAGAATATCCCCATGTTCAATAGGAAATACATCTTCAATCCGGGTCCATTTTCCATTGCTATGTTAGTTTACCGGAGTGTAAATGAAACCAAACTTGATATATTTTTTCCAGCATTTTCCAGTTCGGGTGCTGTTTGAACCCTAATGTGATGGTGTTTTTCCGCACCCCGAAAGGAAGATCCAGGTAACTATACAGGTACCGTTCACTACCCATGTGTTTTTTTCTACCACCATAAATTATGGTGTCTTGCATGCTGGAAAGTTTTGTTTTTTTTTGAAGGTATCGTGGGTTCATAGGTTGAGAATTGAAATTTGGGCGAACACCTTGAGGTGCATATTCTTGGGTTTGTGGATAAAACCAGTGTGATGACATCCATCAAATTTCATCCAGGTTCCAACTCCTGTTAGAAATCGTACTCGAAACATGCCTGTGTAAGTGGTTAGTGGTCAGGGGTTAAACCAAGCCATTTATAACTACAGACTACCCTTACTTGGGGGACTTGCTCACCGCGCTTATTAAACACTTACTGAATGGGATGGGTCCTGCGGGTAGGGTATAATCAAGATGTATTTGGAATCGGAACATGTAATTAGGTGATTTTCAAGCCATGGCAGGAATGGCAAGAGTTTACTTTTCTTCCTCAGATTCATGCTTCAGTGGAAAACGGGGCCCTGCTTGGATGTCCCAGGAAGTTAGTAAATGGTTAGTAAATGGGTTATAACCCCAATATATCCCATTTATGAGTAGGTTATAACCCATTTACTAACCATTTACTAACTTCCTGGAACATCCAAGTGGGATGATCCTCCAAGCAGGTGTGGACCATTCATCACCTCCCCCTCCCAGGATGATCGCGCCTATGACACCGGCGCCGCCGAGTTGCAAGCGGCCGTCAACAGCATTCCTGCGTGACTTGGTGGTTCATGACTGACTTCAGGGTTTTGATGAAACACAACTTGGGGATTCTCCCAATATGAGCAATGAAAAAAAAACCTCGTGATTTAGGGTATGTAGTGGATTATATTACCCAGTCCCATAGGATCGATCCATGTATGGATTCATTATTTACCTACATGATTTCATAGACACCCGGTGACTAGCTATGAATAGAGCTGAGCATACAACTCCCTGAAAATGAACGGCTGGAACCCTGAACTAGTTGGTGGTTACACTTATTTTCTTATTTTCACCCCAATACCTGGGGAAGATGAAACCAATTTGACGAGCATATTTTTCAAATGGGTTGAAACCACCAACTACGTAGATGAGCAATGAAAAACAAACCTAGGATCCATGTATGGATTCATTATTTACCTACAGGATTTCGGTGAAAAATGGCCACATTCAAGAGGTCATGTAGGTCAATGTTTCCGTACGTGGATCTTTTGGACGAAAGTTCATGCCCCAAACAATGTGGAAAAATAGCTTCGGAAAAGCTTCCAAGTTTAGTTTGTTGTTCTTGATATTTAAATCCATCCAAAAATATTGGGCAAAAGGGGATTGTTTGGGGGAGTTTTTTCAGGGTTATACCATATACTATCACCTTTAGGTCTTAAGAAATTTGGATGGGGTTTTAACTCTCCACCTGTGTTGTTTTTAATGATGTTTATACCAGGTGACATGAACATCGCACACCTTGGCTTTATCATAGAGCAAAATGTTCAAGGAACACCCCAGACCACCACAATGACAACCCCCCCCCTTTCTGCTTAGAAATAGTATGGCCTTCTTGTTCACTGGGGTTTATTCACCACCACCTGCTTGTCCCATTGTAATAGGCGGCGATTTTTTGGGGGGGTGTTGTAATGGTGCCGTTATGGGGGGTTCAAGGATTGCTGACTTTTCCCTGAACGTTGCGAGATTTAAAAAAATGTGGCCAGCTGGAGGTGATTCGAAAATCTAAACCTGATAGGATCAATACAAGGTGGACCCCTACCAGTTATGAGTAGGGTTATTTCACCCCCTATAAGTGGCCTTATAATGGGTTTCACTGGAGTTATAACCTGTATAAATGGAATCATTTCACCCTACTTATAACTGGTTTTTGGGCCCACCTTGTAGGTGAATATTAACCCGTCCCATTGATCCCAAAAAAGTTTTTGGTTGACCTTTTCAAAGTCCGGGACACGTTTTTGTTGACTTTGGAAAAAGTTCCAAGAAAATCTTCTCCCCAAATGGTAGTTTAATGGTGCCTTACCACGGTAGTGTCCAAATCTTCTTGACAAACAATGTTTTACTGACGACCTGAAATTCTGCCACGGGTTCCGTATGTTTTTTGTGTAATAAAAACCGACCCCAGAGACAAGTGGCCTAAAAGATATTGGAGTCACCTGAATCATGATCCAAATTTATCCTGATAGGCGCATCATCAATTTACCCTCTAGGGAACTAACATATCTCACCTTTGGAAAAGGAATATCATCCTCAAAATTGCCTTTTCAGGGGATATGTTAGGTGCAACATCCAGAAGAATACATCTAAAGATTTCCCCAAATCTTCCAGCATTTCATCGCTTTTGTCTATGCCATTTTGAGGTATTGCAACGTTGCAGATTATGTCGCTTGGACGCATTGAAAAATAGTGGATTTTTTCCATGATTTGTCGGGCTCAGATGAAACTCCCCATAGACACCCGGTGACTAGCTATGAATAGAGCTGAGCATACAACCCTGAAAATGAACGGCTGGAACCCTGAACTAGGTGGTGGGTTCAAACATGTTTATTTTCACCCCTTTTTTGGGGGAAATCATCCAATTTGACGAGCATATGTTTCAGATGGGTTGAAACCGTACACTAATTGGCAAAATTCACCCCATCTGCAAAGGAATGTCATCTTCCAAAGCTCCATTTTTTGGGGTTCGAAATTTGAATCTTCCAGGGGTTGTACCGATCAAATCGGGAACTAACAGGAGCGATTTTGGAGCGATGCGGACATCTTAGGTGAATTCATCTTGGATTTTGGGGCAAAAGGTGGTAGTGTAGTACACATAACCTCATGCAAGGCAAGACAAAGAATTTGGTGTGTGTAAACAGAAATCTACCCACCCAACCCGGATACCTGCGTTGACATCCGTTTTGGATAACTTTCATCATACCCACTTGGATGGTCTTCTCGGATTTCAGGCCTTTGTAGGGAACATGATCCTTTGATCCTACCTTCTTTCGGGCTGGAAATCCACAAATCATCATTGTTGGAAGGAATGAAGGCTTTGTTTGATGAAGTCTTGTCATTTGTTTAGGGTCCAGGCAGTAATTTTCCATTAAAAAAGATGTATGTGAAAACTGTTCATCCGCCCAGGTTATTGTGCTTGCACCACCCATCACGCATGTGGATACGGGTGTCATGATCTCGCGTAGTACTTGGGGAACGCGAGGCAGGGTTGGTGGTGAAACACCATTCATATGGAACCTAAGGGCCCTCCCCCTCAACGGCAATGCCACGGCAATCCCCTTCAGGAAATAGCCGACCTTATGAAACGATTCTAAAGCACCAATTTTTCTTTTGAATAGGGCCTTAATTAGCGCCTTATTTCGTTGGGGGGTGGCATGGCATTGGCGGGGTTTGCCCCTTCGGTTCCCATGAAACGTGGGGTTCGGGGGCCTACCCCAATGGAGTTCAAAAAAAACTATAATTCACTTGTAGCAAATCAATGTTTGCAGGGATTGATTTTTCACTTTGGCAAATCCATGTAGCTACCATACAGCGAGCTGGATATCTAATTTGAAACTCAAAGCAAAACTCTTATGTTTCAATACGATTATGTGGGATAGGAAAATGTTCCAAAAATATTTGACAACAATTTACAAAAATGTTCCAAACAAGATGTGATGTGGTAACTATTTTTTACTAAAACAAAAATGAGGGAGTGAATTCCACAAAAATTATTTGGGTTTTCTGTTGGGACCCCGATGTTTTTGTTGATAGGCAAACCTCCATCCAAATCCCCCGAAACCTTCCTTCCAGGTTGGTGTCGTGCGGAGCGCACCGCCGCGGTGTTGTCGCGGAACGAGAAGCTGCTTTTGGTTCCTTGGATGTTTTCAACAACGAATCCATTGGGAGATTGGATGCTTGCTTGGAGGATCATCCCAGGATGGACCTAAGTGGTTACTCCCTGGAAGTTTAACATAGCCCCTGAAAAATGATGGTTGGAAGATGAATTTCCTTTGGGGAAGGTAACTTTTCGGGGGCCATGTTAAACTTCAGGGGTGTAATAACCATGGTGATCGTATGTCCCCTGACTGGGGATTGTGGCTCGTAAGTAACTTGGAAGATTTGGAAGATTTGGAGTTTTCAACATTTCCCGTAGCGACCGAAAGACAGGAGTTTTCGGGCCCCCCAAATGGTGGTCTAGGTGGTGGTTTTGAATATTTGTATTTTTACCCCTACATGCATAGATGATCCAATTTGACTAATTAATGTTTTTTAAATGGGTTGAAACCACCAACTAGTGGTGAAAAGTAAGGGAAATCCTCTAGTCAACTCGAGGAACTCTCTCTGACTTGTGTTTGCCACAAGGCTCCCCCAGCCAATCACCAGACTGTCTGAGGTCCAGCTGCACACGTATTTCAGGGAAACCAAAATGGTGGTGAAATATTTTTCCATTTGGCCAGATAGATACCAAAAATGATGGCGTTTAAAATGTATCTACTGTCAAATGTGGCTATTTTGGGTATCTATGTTGGGACAGGATGCTTGAGAAAATCCATGTAGTTGTAATCTTGCATGGTCCTTTTTGTTCAAAAGATTCAAGACAGTTTCCGGGCCTGACCCTGGGGTTACGACCTCTATAAGTCGAGTTTAAAACACACAAACCGTACTTATAAATCCTGCACTTGGGTGGGGCGGAAACAATCATCCTGTTACATCAGGGATCGTTAAACAGAACCCATTTTGACGGGGGATCAAACTTGATGTGCAAATTCTTTTCTCATTTTTTGAAGGAAATTTGTCGCGGATTTTGGATTGATTGTGTTGGAATGCTGTGTTGCATCATATTATTATAGGCGGCCTATGAGGGAGGAGGGGCGTGAAATTTCGGGGATGCGATTTCACTGGGAAGCTACTAGGAATTGTTGGGCCGGGTTACGAAAGCTTTCCGGGGAAGATCTGATCCTTCAGGTTAATTTTTGGCATTGTTGGGTACGTTCTGAAACCCATACCTAGGTGGTGGCAACTCAAGTGTTTTTTATTTTCACCCCTTTTTGGGGGAAATGATCCAATTTGACGCGCATATTTTTTAAATGGGTTGGTTCAACCACCAACTAGATACAGGGTTGGCGATCATCATCCCTTAAAAGAAAAATTTGAGAACCTCTCTTTTTAAACAACAAGTCTGCGGATTATTTTAGTTGATATATGTGGTTTTTTCATCACAAATCCATGTTGGTACTGGTATATACAAAGTGGGCCCCTACGATCGATGTAAATGGAGTTAAAGTGGCACTATGTATAATTGGAGTTACTTTACCGTACTTATGACTAGTAGGGGCTCATCTTGAAGAAATATTCAAACTCTTTCATGGCACAAGTGAACAGTGTTCAAAAACCCAACTGTTCCATTCCATGAAACTGGTTGGTTCACAGCTACCTTCATAGTGGCTTTTTAAAATCCCCGTAAAACTGGTCCCTAAATTTTACATGTACGATTAATTTCAGCCAAATGTAGATATATCATACACCTCAAAATCCGGATTTCGATCCCAATATCAAGGTCAGCAGGCCGGTCACTTGATGTAGCCGCTACAATATATCCATCGTCAAATGCCAACAAAAACCAACCATTGATCCTAACTCATCTGGTTGGTGGCCTCAAATAGTTTTTATTTTCCCCCCTACTTGGGGAAATGATCCAAAATGACTAATATTTTTCAAAGGGGTTGGTTCAACCACCAACTAGTCACATGTGTTTGACCAGTCCTATGTTCATTTTCTCACGGGACACTTCTCTTTCCTCCAACCCTGGGGGAATCTTCTTCTGGGTGTTTCCAAAGATAGGAGTACCCCAAAATGGATGGTTTACAATGGAAAACCCTATGAACAAATGGATGATTTGGGCCCACTATTTTCGGAAACACCCTTCTTAAACTCGCTTAGCAAACTCAGCCTGAGCTTTTTGCTGAGTTTATTTTATCGCCCACGTCCATCCTGGTATCCAATGGCAATGAATGGGCCCGGGCGTGGCCAGGCGCGAAAAAAATGGGGTGGTCCAAAACGGTTGATGGCTGAGTTTTCCTGCACCAAAAAAGGATGGTGATGATGATGATGATCCAAGTAATTTGTAAGGTTTTACATATAACCATCCCAGGTGGTGCAAGATTGTTTGGGATTTCTGAACCATCAACAGCAAATCCCTCTAAAAATATTAGGATGAATAACGGAAGTTATCTATTAAGATAATAAGGCCGGCTATGTATAAGAGTCATAACTCCATTTTTAACTAGTTGGGGGCCTGCAGTCAGGAGTAACAAAAACAAACCTGAGGTCTGTGGGTCCGTGAGGATGAAGAACTACCCATACCCTTTGTTACAAGGATTCTTATAACCTATTAGGAGGGAATCCCGATTTTGAACAGTCGTTTTTGATGAGATGCAATATATCACGAGGTTTTTGTGAAACATGGTTCAAATTGGATGGGTCGAATAAAGAGTCATGAATTTTCACGATCAAGTCTTTTCCGTGCTACCAAGAACTCTAAAGAAGTAAGTTTTCCGGGGGTTTATATAGTTGATTATGCTTACCATCATTCTTTTATTCTCTAGGAATTCCTTGGAAACGACTCCCCAGAACCATACAACGAAAACACCGTGTGGAGGCTAATCCAAGAACATTTTTAAAGTCTTGGGGGGGATCCTCACAGCAAGATCCTCACTAATTCTAATTACCCCAGGTAGGGGCGAACTTTAAAGAATCTGATTGATTTAACACAATATGTTGCAATTCACATGTTCAATAAACGCTTCTTTTTGGCAAAAATATCACGTGCAGTTGATGATAACACACATTAATTTCTTGACACTAGCATTTGGGAACGAAAGAAATCATCTGTTCCTAACATTATAGGGTGTTTTCTGGCTCACCGAAACTGAGAAGGGGGGAGCATGGAACCTAAATCCGCCCTGCGTTTCGGAGGCGACTGGACACCCCTTCATCATACTCTGACGTTCGATGATTGGATCCCTACATTTGGGTATAATAATCGGATTTGAGATACATCCAAAAATCTGCTATAGAAATAATTGGAGAATCCCGGTGTTTCTGCTAAACAAAAACTTGCTTTATAGACATATCTAAAGCCCAATGCACCCTCGAGCCCTTTCCAAGATTAAAGTTACGAACAACATCCCGCCTATTCCAGCAAGTTCCTTTTTCCTTTTTGAATAGAAAATGTTACAGCTCGGTGGTGGTTTCAAATATTGTTTATTTTACCCCTACCTGGTGAAATCAATGGAGTTTCGTGGTTCACTCAATAGGTGGCTAGCTGGTGGCAACTCAAATATTTTTGGAATTTTCTTCCCTATCAGTGGGGAAGATGAACCCATTTTGACGAATATTTTTCAACTGGGTTGAAACCACCAACCGGTACAGTTTCTGTAGTAAAAATACCAACAATACCGGATTCTTGCTGGCAACGGCAAACCCATAGGGCCTTTAGGGCTGTTTCTGACCACCAATTTCCATTCATCAATTTATCTTTATGAGATTCCATGAGAATCTCGGCGCTTCTTCGATCAAAGCTTCCCAAAGATCATGTCATTCTTTTCTTGGTGGTGGTTTCAAATATTTTTTAGTTTTACCCCTACCTGGTGAGATGATCCGATTTGACTGATATTTTTCAAACGGGGTGAAACCGCCAACTAGAAACTGGTCACCTTTACTTTGTCCTTTCGCTCTTTCGCAGCAAAGGGGCGTCATACTTTCCCAATTTGCCTACCACTTTTGCCTACAGAAAAAGGAGCCATATCAAAAGGAAGCAAATAATCTTCCAACCATTGATTTTCAGGGGAGAAAAACTCCCTGAAACTAACAGGAAAAAGCCACCTGAAAATAGGCCATCCCAAAAGGAAATTAGTATTCCACAGCAAAAGCCCCCTGAAAATAGACCATCCCAAAAGGAAATTAGTATTCCACAGCAAAAGCCCCTGAAAATAGGCCATCCCAAAAGGAAATTGGTATTCCACAGCAAAAGCCCCCTGAAAATAGGCCATCCCAAAAGGAAATGATCGTATTCCAACCATCCATTTTCAGGGGCTTTTGCTGTTAGTTTTCGGAGGAGTTTGTTTTGGGAAAGGGGGAGTTTTGTTGAGTGTTGAGCAGTGCTCAACTTGAAGGATTCGATCAAGCAAGCGACTCCCTTGGAAAAATCTACTTGCTAATTTATTTTAAGTTGATGTTTATTCGATAAGTACATGGGTAAATATAAAAATATATATCATGAATCTCCCATAAATAAAATCAATGTATGGTATATATGTACCGTACCTATTACTTTTACTTGATTTTACTTGATTTTTTGGTTAGGTAAATTACTATATGTAAAAATAGAAAAAACCTGGGAATCCCTTGGGGGAGATAAAGATCCGCCAATTCTTCGTTGAATCCCGCGGCAGGTGAGGGAGATTTCACGGTCGAGGCGGTTGGACTTTGTCGTTGATGCGTGACGACTGAAACGACTTGCCAAGTTCATTTTCCACGGAGGGGTATAAACCCTAGCTAGGTGGTGGCAACTCAACTATTTTTTATGTTCACCCCTGTTTGGGGAAATGATCCAATTTGACTAATATGTTTCAAATGGGTTGAAACCACCAACCTCTTAGTCTTCCAAAGGATAATTACCTTTAAACGCTTTTTTTGTTTCCTACTCGGTACTGACTCATTGTCGTCATTTTCCAGCAAATTTCGAGGGTTGGCCTTTGGGGTCATTTTACGTGAACGACTGTCAGGCTGACCGTCCCAAAGTGAAACAACTCACTGATGAGTTGTTGCAAATCAAATGTCATGCGCTTTGGGTGAAACGTTCCTTGGAAGCAGCCAAAAAAGCATCAGGCGTGTGTGTGGGGGGCGCAGCAAAAAAAAATCCCTCAAAACGGCTTCACCCACACATATAGACTGTAGACCTCCAAAATCCCCCAGTCATACCTGGTGTTTGTAGGTGTGAGTTTGAAACCCCTAAAAGCCAAACACGCCTCAGAAAATTCTTTTGAGGCACCATTCATACCGGATCCTGACAATGTTTTTGGATGCCTAGGGTGCACACACCACACCTTAGAAATAGAAGTCGCCTCATCGAACCCCGGAACAACAATTTTCCCCAACCAAACCCAATGACAAACAGACCTGCCTCGGAAAAAACCAAACCCCTTGAACAAAACTCATAGGATCCCAAACGGTCTATTTACCTACATGAAAACCATAGAAATCAACGAAATTCATGTAGGCAAATTATATCAGTCCCATGGATTGTATGGGAAACGAAACCAAACTAATCGAACTTCCAACCGTTGTTACATACAGTCACCGGAAGGTTTGCAGAAGCCAAGCTGTGAGATTGCCAGGTTACACGCCCTCGAAAATGAACGAATGTCCCTTAAAAAGGGACTACTTCAGTAGGGGCTTACATCTGAACCAACCATTGAGAATTAAGGAGATGTTTTGTTAATTTTTGGGGATAGTTTTTTTTTGGAACCCCAAGAAAAGTTGGTGATTTGGATGTAACCGTTTCTCCTTTTCCAACCTTAAGGGTTTTTTTGTTTGTTTCAGGTGGATTCCATAACAACCGCCGTTCAACGAGGTGATATGCCCAAGTGGCGTTTCTACAAAGCGCTGTTTCCACGTGGACAAGGTCATCCACCTCGCAACTTCGAGGTGCAGGGAGCCGGATCCAACAAAAACGCCGCAAAAATCATCGTGGGTTGGGGGGGTAGATTGGTGTGGGAGCTGCCATGGGGTGCCCCACGAAACTCCCCTCATTTGTAGGGGTGTTATGTTCCACAAATTTAAAACCTTCATTTTTTCATGGGGCCCGTTGGGGTCAAGGGTTGAGGTTTTATCAGCACATCTTGAGCGTGGTTGGGGGTTGGTGTGGTGTCATGGGGATTGTTTGTTTGTAGAAGATGATAAGGTTACCCGATAATATGAATGGTATATAGCTTGCAGTAGGGTTTTTTAATGTGTTTAGGTGTCTATAGTGGTGGTTCCAGTGGTGGGTGCTCAGCGGTTTTTTTTAATCTGTTTACCCTGAAATTGATAGGTCTTATAGGACAATACTCCATAAATCTCCATAAGCTTTGGATGATTTGATACCTACCTTTCCTTCCCAAGCACTGATTTTCGTCGTTCAAAAAATCATGGGCCTTTCATTAACAAGAGGATCTTGCTCATAGTTCCACCAGAGAAAGGGTGAGAGGATCTTGTCGGACTCATCTTTGGTATACATACGGGTTGTAGTTTGTCACCTTCTTGATGTGTGTATTGGGGGTTGTCAAAACTACTGGTGAAGTAAGTGGGTAAATCATCTATTCATGTTTCTGAAGGGAACCCGTCGTTAAACCTTCAGTGTTTCAGTGTTTTGGCAACCGCCCAAGCAATGGAAATTGTCCTTTTCAAATAGAAAATGCCTCTATACACAATGATACTCTGGATGTTTCAGAAATCCTGCACCTGACATGTATGAAACCCTGAAAATACTGGGATAAACTACCAACCTCAACTGGTGAACGCAGGATTTCTGGTTGTCATCAACAGTACATGAGGTGGCAACAGACACCCACCCTTGGAGTGGAGGGATTGGAAGAAACTAACGGAGACACCAAAAATCCCATAGGATCCATGGGACTGATGTATATTTACCTACATTTCGTTGATTTTTATGGGTAAATCAATAGGTAAAAATTATATCAGTTTTATGGATGGCCACTGGGCTACTTGAAGTTGGAAAAAAATCCTCTTCCACAGCATCATAACTGAGGTGAGTGTAATGCCTCAAAACCCCCTCAAAACATGCCATTAAAAAGAACACCGTTCACTTTCAATGGATTCTACCATAGTAAATCACAATGGTTCACCACGACCATCTGTGATACAAGCTTTTGTCCAACCACCTCCCTAGCAAATCTAAGCTAGGTGATGGTTTCAAATATTTTTTATTTTCACCCCGATCCCTGGAGAGATGATCCAATTTGACTAATATTGTTCAATTGGGTTGAAACCACCAACTAGTAAGTATTCCGATGTTTGTGTAAGGGTTTTTGGCCTTGATGTTGTTGGTCAGGAAGATGTGCCTAGCTTCCTTCAACGATACAACCTGGACAATGAGTTTCACCATTACGCACCTTGGGTTTTTGGGGGTGCTTAGGTGCTGGTTTTTGTTGGGACAGGTGTTCTTTACAATGGGATTTCAATGGATTTCCATGGGATTCTAGTCGGATGGAATTATGTCAGACCCATCCAAGCGGAAAAGTTTGAACCTGTTTTTTGCAGGGGTGTTTTGGTCCTCAAAATAGCTACTTTTTATTCGTCTTTTGAGGGGTCAGGATTCTTAGGGTGAAAGACATTTGAGGGGCTGCCCAAAACGTGCAAACGGGAGGAAAATGAGTGTTTGTTTTCAATGGAGGACCTTGGAATAAAATCCTTCACAACTCCCACTGTGAACCAGTTTTTTGGGGAAATGTATGACATACACCTAGATTTGAAAGAGATCCATCCACAACCACTTGGGATGGTTGAAGCTGTCTTAAGAATGGATGAATAATAACCTCGTACCCAAAACATCCCCGAATTAGAATGGTTGATTTCAGTTTGAATGACAAAGCAAATCCTTACCATGGAGAAATTGGCGTTTCACTAAACATTTGTTGAAAAAGTGTTGTTTATACAGTAGGGTACCAGGAAAAATAATAGCGTAATATTCTTCATATCCACCGGGTGTTCTTCCGTATATGTCAATTTCCTGTAGGTTTTTCGGTCTTCCGAAGTTTTAAACCAGCCGTAAATCACCATTTTGCATAATATATTTCTGGAACAAATCCATATCAAGCTAGGTGGGAGGTGTCGAACAAAAAAAATCATCCTGACCAGCACTTGACTAGCGACCGTGCGGATGGAAGGGAGCAAGGTTTCCCCGAGCGATCGGGGTATCTACAAATCCCAAAGCACAGTACTTGGATGTCCCGTGAAGGAAGTGCTGATAAAAGGTTAGGATCAGCGGGTTATAACCCCTACTATATCCCATTTGTAAGTAGGTTGTAACCCATTTACGAACCATTGATCCTAACTTCCCGGGACACCCTAGTAGGGAGCAAGGGATGGAGCAATTTTCCCCGAGATTTCGATCAATCGGCACATTGAGGGGAGCAAATCACCTTTAGATATATCCTAAAATATTTTTTTAATACATATCTAGGTGGTGGTTCCAAAAGATTTTTTACTTTTGCCCCTACTTGGGGAAATGATCCATTTTGACGAAGATTTTTCAAACGGGTCGGTTCAACCACCAACGATCGAAAAGTTTCAGAGTTTTGGATACCTTAGGAACAGGGCGGCCTGAGCCCTTTAATGCTGGCAAGCCTCTTGGCAGATGATGAGATTTGGGTGGGTGAAGAGCGCCCTTAAAAGGGCGTCAAAGGTCAAACATGGAAATTGGATAACTTACTTGGATTTGTTTATAAGGTGATTTTTGCACGGATTCTACCATGGTAAATCACCATCGAACCAACATGTGGGATGATCTGTTCCTGGAACCTGAAACATCTGTTTATAAATGGTTGTTTCAATTGGATGATTTAGAATCTTTACATGAAGAGTGGTTGTTTTACCAAACATCCATTTCAAACTGGTTGTTTGGAGTTCCAGGTTTTGCTTTTTTGCAAGCATCGAAGAGTCGCAAATCCAAGCTTAGGAAGCATCGGTGGGAGGGTTTTGCAAAGATTTCTTGCGTTGTCCTTGGAAATACCCTATGGTTTCATCAACAAAAATACGGAGTTGTGTTGTTTTTTCCCGCATGTTAGTTATGTTCATATCTGTAGATACCTATAATTTTCTCTCAAATTCAACAACTAGAGTATAGATACAGTATGGATAGTCAATAGGGAGTCATGCCACCCTTGATCTTTTCAGGATTATGATACATTGTTCCTATTGTATTTTGGGCTTTAAAACCTTTAAAACAGATGTGTGTCGATGTTTTTCTTCTCAAAACTCAATTTAATTGACCAACAACCATACTATACGTCATCATACATTTTGGCCACACAAAAAGTGATATTTAGTCTTCATAGGGTTCTTCGAGTATGATTTGTTGTCAAGAGTTTGTGTCAGAATTCACCGAGTTGACTGAAATTTTCATTTTGACAGCTGATGTGTTCAACTAATTTCAGCAAATTTTTCAGCGACCAAAGTGGGCCGCGGTTGGTCGCCCCAAAACACGTGGTTTGGGAAGAAAAAATCCCTTCCAAAAATGCCCCCCCAAAAAAATCTGGTCTGGGGGAAGTATAGTTAAATATGCCCAGATGATGGAGCATTGAATTTTTGGGGTCTAACAAAAGCATCCCCCTACAAGATGGGCCCTTACCAGTCCAAAAAATTGTTGGGGTTATAACTCCACTTATAGGGGTAAAATATCCCCAGGTTACAAATTGATTTTCGGCCATGAATGTATAGGGGTGAAATGATTCCATTTACACTCCGGTAAACCAACATAGCAATGGAACATCCACCATTTGAAGATGTATTTCTATTGCAAATGAGGATATTCCATTGCTATTTTAGTTTACCAGAGGGTATAACTAATAGGGGCCCCACCTCGTAGGCAGTGGGTTTCAATTCGTGACCTTTTTGACCTCTCCCAGGAGGTCACGTTCGTTCATTACCTTTCAAATTTGTTCATGGATTGCTTGCTATCCCAAAAAAAGCTCGCAATCGTGGAATTGCCAGGTATGAAAAGAACTTCAAAAAAATGAAAACAACGAAAAAAACGAAAAAAAAAAAACTGGCGAGGGGGGTTGATTCAATACGGGGTGTAAGTAGGAACCACCAGGCAAAGAACCACTTCGCAACCCAAAAAAAATCAACCGCGGGACTTGGGCTTTTTCCAGTATTGGAAGAGTCCAGACGACTCGGCATGGGATTTTTTTCACCTTTCATCCCCAATTAATACAAACTGCCATCTATTTCAAAACAAACATCCGTCAAACACAATCTTACCCTCCGAAATTACTTGGATTTTCTTTGAAGGTGATGTTTTTCCGGATTCTACCACGGGATTCATCACCATTTTTTCACCACCCTTTGGGACAATATTTTTTTGGGAAACTTTGTTCCTTTGGCATCGAGTCCAGTCGCGCATCCCACGATTTTTCCGAATTTTTCTCTGAAAAGCCGGAGCCATTTTTTGTTCAACGAATTTTTCCCATGAAAAGCCGGAGCCATGTTTTTTCCAGGGGAAAATTTTCTCATCTTCGTTTGAGCCGAGGTATTGAAGGTAATATGCCCATCATCACGCAATTGATTGAAGCCAAGGTGCAGCTGGCTTACTGCGGCAGGGCGTTTTGTTTAGGGCAACAGTACACCTTACTTGGGGGGACGAAAAACGATCACCATGCTTATATATTAGATCTATGAAGACCACTTATATCCAAGTTCTGGGATGATTCATCCTTCAAGTTGTTGGGGGTTATATAAGGGATTATGTAATAAGTGGATATATAGGGGTATTTTTTGGGGGAATAGAACTACCATATAGGGTATATAGCTGGTTGTTTTGTCATTTAGGACTCCGGATGATTTCATAAACCAATAGAAGGATCCCGGATCCCGTCATTAAACAACCATGTATTTCAATGGAAAGGATCTACAGCCGGTTTTTTTTCGTGACTGAAAATGTGGTTTGAAACCCTTCGGATGGTTGGATGGTTGGATCTACAGTTAGCTCAAATGGTTAGCAAATGAGTTATTTCCTACCTATAAATTCACCCCCATTCACTTTTTGTTTGGGTTGTTCAGAGGTGATTGATTTTTTTCTCCTCGGGGAAGATAATAAACAGTGAACTTGCATTTTTTTTAGCAGTTTTTCATTGCTTGTGTTTGTGGTTTTGGTGTTTTTGGTTGCGGATTCTATCATGGGATGCATCACCATGGAAAAACCCCACCAGTGTTTTTGTCCAAGCATGGAAGATGCGAATCCAACTTTTGGAGGGGTGGATCAAAAAAAGCAAAGGTTGCTGGCAAAATTTTGGTCGAATTTCCCCCTTAGAAACCCCCGCGGTTTGGTACGGGGGGTTTTGTTGAGTGCTTGGAGAATCATCCCAGTTAGTAACTGGTTAGTAATCCCCATTTATAAGCCATTTAGGCCATTTGTAAGGAGAATAACCCCACTTAGGGGACTTACTTACCATGTTTACTAACCACTTACTAACTGGGATGATCCTCCAAGTGGTGGATCCGCAAACGGTGGTGAGTGGTGGATCTTTGGGTTTGAACACAATACGGTTCTTCCTCGGAAGCTTTCACCAGGGGACTATGTTTTGGAAATTATGAAAAAAGGTTGCACTTTTGTCCTACAAGGGTACCAGCAAAATGCAATTCGCAATTCCTATCGGTGCTGGTTCCAAATATTGTGTTGTTTTTTTGCATGTTCACCCCGATCCTCTGAGAAATGATCAAATTTGACGAATATGTTGAAAACAGAGAAGACTTTCAACTCGAAAAAACCTACAGAAAGAATCATCAGTGACCCTCCAATGGGGTGAATGAAACGTTTTTTGGTTAGTCGAGTTGTTTTTAGGTCCTCGAAATAGCTACTACAGCCCAGAAATTTAACAGTTTGCCCCTAAAAATAGGCAATCCCAAAAGGAAACTACTCTTCCAATCATCAATTTTCAGGGGCAAGCCGCTAAGTGGATTTGAGGTGCCAGTAGTCTTACTCGGATGTCCTGCCGGTACTTGGTACATGGATGAAATAACCCCTTTATAAGTAGGTTATAAGTCCTGTAAATGGATGAAATAAACCAACGATTCCTAACGATCGTGAATCGATCACGAACCGAGCCGGACGCCCTAGAATTATCATGTACCAATGTCAAGGTGGGTGGGACTGATCCTTGTTGGAAAAATTCTCGTTGAAAAATTGCAGGCTGATCCTAACGAAGTCATGAATTGGGACATCAAAGATGCCCAATTAGATGCTTGGCCAACAGTTGTTGTTACCCATATGCTCCATGGCACTGGAATATTTACCCCCGGTCGGTCTGTTTTTGGTGGGGTTTTAAGGGGGCACAACTTTCACAACCCGACTGGAGGATTCAGGTACCCACATGAATGGGCTGAAATTCATGGTTTTTTTTCTGTAAGCAAATGTTCCGGTCCCATGGGGCCTTTTGGGTAAAAAAAGGACTCCACACGTCAAGTTAGAACAGCAAAATGTTTGGGAACAATGGCCAATCAACCTACCCCCCGTAAGGCAAAGGCACCCCCCGCAGAAATACGGCCTTATTAAGAGCTTTAAAAACCATTGGTAGGGATTATGAAGCCCACGGAAATGATCCCTTCAGTAGGCCGGCTATGACCGGGGAGGTTGGCATTGCCGGGGTGGTCCCCTTCAATTCCCATGACTTGTTTGATGTTTCCTGGCAGGACTCACATCCCAAAGACACAGAAATAAAACCTTAACGAGCAGTATAGTTCTACAAGGATCCATGTGACTGGTATACGGCATGTATTTGCCAACAATTTTCTGAATTAGTTATGGAACATTAATCATTACCAGGTCAATGTCAATCTACAAAAGTCCATACATGGTCCTAGTCTTCCAAAATCCTCCAGATACCTTGTGAGTATCGATGTGAAAGGACCCCCCTAAAGGCCGAGCCTCAGGAGGTGTGAAAGTGGGTCCAAACACCTGATCCTTACAAGGGAAGACTAGGGTAATGAAATCTGTTCCAGACCTCCAGAAGACAATGAGTGAGAAGCGCAAAGTATCAAAGTCTGGCTCGAATCCTTTCAAAGAGGACGGAGCTTACCTCATTCAAACTGCGGAAGGATGGGACCAGTACAGGGTCTTCGGAACAAATCATTCTTACTACAGACCCCATCATCACGGATTTGGCTGTGAAGGTTTTACCTTTGGCTATCCAGGAAATGGCCTTTGCTACGGCAAAGATTGTTCCAACCAGGTTTTGCACGTCTGTCGCCCTTTTGCGACACGCTAAGGGCGTCGCGGCAGTTTTAGATTGCGTTAAACCGTTGTTGGATTCTTTTATGGATCTCAACATTCGAAGAGAATTACCTGCGATTGAAGTGCAGCAATTTGCCGAAGATTTTAGGCCCGCCGTTTCTTGGATTCTTCTGGGGACAAAGTGTGGCTTTCATCCCTCGGCATTGCCCTAGGGAAACACCCAGGGTTTTGACGGCCCTTGTGGATCAAAACAGGGGCTTTTATCGGCCTATTTTGCCAATCTTGCTGATGCTGCAGCAGATGATGCTGATTGGGCTCAAATTCGGGTGAAATGTTCACCCCTCGATATACATCCCATTTTTTTTCTAGGTACGTACTGTATATTGGCAGCATTTAAAAAACACATGTATATATATATATATACATATATTCTCATATTGATAAATATACATGTATAGGCTGTATAGGCTGTATGGTCGTTTGACTTGGATCCTGAAATTTGTTTGACATGAGGATGGGCACCACACTGCCTTGTCCTTGGCCGCCGCCTTATCGACCAGGATGGGCCCACCGTCAGTTGCTCCCTCTGAAAACTAGCATGACTGGCTGGAAAATCACCATCTTGAATAGGAGATACATTGAAGGGTATTTCCAGGGACCCCCAATAATGAAACCCCTTTATGGTAAGTTTCCCATACTATTCCCATATCTTTAGGGATTCTTATGGGATACATCTTCAAATGGTTGTTTTTCCATTGTCAAGATGGGCCGCACAAACAAAAAAAACGATTGATATGTTAAAGGAAATCTTCAAAGAACGCAATTTTATTGAAGGATGGATCGTTGTATCCTGATTTCTGCAAGATGGGCCCCCCACCAGTTATGTAAAAGTAAAATCCCACAACCCCATTTGAGCACTGCAAAAAGGCACCTGTTTTAGGGTATTTTTGGGGGGATGGATGACAAACTATCCCTGTTATGTGGGGATTCTTCCATAAACCATGATAGGGATCCCTATTCAAAAACCAGTGTAATGGAATGTATGGCTCGGGTTTTTTTCATGGCTGACCTGTACAGGCCGTTTACAGGGGCCCCATTTCTTTCCATTCATAGCTTGTAGGGAACCAGTGCGATTTTAGGCTTTTGGAAGGCATATTTGGTCTAGGGTTCCATGACCCCACGGAAAAACACCGAAAAAGCTTGAAGCCATTCACAAAATTTGATTTTTTGTTGGGTTGGATGGTTTCAAGCATCTAGTTTTTTAGAAAAACGTGTTGATTTTGTTGATCATTTGAAAGGGAGAGCTGTTTGTCAACTTCTAAACTCAGATTGATTCCCCAGGCTTTTGTGGCAAAAGTGCCCCCCCCCCAAGTGAGTTGGATCAAATACGATATAGTGACAACAACACCATTGATCGCGATCACCACTTGGTTTTTGCAAGGAAAGGCTGAGTTTACAGCTTCACAAATTTGGGTACTGGAAGTTTGTGTGTTGGTCGCCTGGCTACATGTTTTTTGGGAGTTGACCCCTTAAAGGGACAACACTACTCAGTTCTACTATGTCATTGAATTCTAAGCCGGAAAGAAAGGTTTTTGAATCTGGCATATCTGGCCCAAGAATTTCATGGAATGTCACTGCTGGGTTCTGGTGAAGCACTGGCTTTCCTTTTGGCAAAGCATTCCCTGAATTATTCTGGGCAAATTGTAGCGACCTTAGCCCAGGGCCGGCTTAGCAAGGAAATTCACACAAAATGCCCTTGAAGGCAGATTTAGGAATGCTAGTGACCCAGATTCCTTGCTGCATATTTTTGTGCGGATGGCCTCGGTCGGTCGGATTGTTTGCCAGGGCAACGGTGAAGCGGCTCTTGCAGTTGAAAGCAGATATGCACATCCCAAAGGACAAATTGGGAAGTATCTCAGCTGCCACACACCAATCTTGACCCCTCCTATTAAAACGACACCCCCGTAACAAAAAGGCCTCAAAACAGGTGGCAACTTGACCTCCAAGTAATTAAACATCCCCAAGGATTCTTTAGGGTGGAAACTTCATGTTTATTGACATGGAAACAGCTTCAGGAATGCGACTTGCAAGGATTTCCAAAAATTGTGCTTTGCAGAATTATGTGAAGTCACCCTTCACCCGTCGAAGTAGGTGAAGCAAGCATGATTCGAATTTTCCTAAAACAAATGCTAGCCAAGCCAGCGAAAAAAAAGGTGTGATGCCATCAGATGAATCAGGCATCTTACTACAGGCTGGCTGTGAGCTTTTGATCCAACCCCATCAGGGTTGTTGAGGGTATATTTTGGGGCATTGAAATACTGTACTAGCCAATTGCATGAGGATTTGGGAGTTTAAGAAACCCATTTGTTAAGTTTCAGAATCCCGGAAGCTCAACGAATCATTATGAAATTAGCTAGGTGATGGTTTCAAATATTTTCTATTTTCACCCCTATTTGGGGAAGATTCCCATTTTGACTAATATTTTTCAGATGGGTTGAAACCACCAACTAGTTATGAAATTAGTTATGATGGAAGGGAAAAAACTTGTTGGGGATCGCTGCAGGATTTTTTGCTGAAGTTTCCTTTTGCCAACAGTTTGCTCCGAACACCTCAAGAGTAGCTAGCAAACGATTGGCTGAATATGAAATCACCCATTCCACTAGGTGAATATTCAGACATCATGAACACATCGGGGCCACTCATCCAGAAAAATAGTTCCAAAATAACATAATTTTAAAATCAACTAACATTTCCACAAAAAATCCATTTCAATTCCCCGCAAAATCTTCTAAAAACCATGCCTTCCCATCCACCAACCCATCCCTCGGGTTTTTTCGAGTCGGTCCGATGCCTCCGACCGAGGTAATGCGATGATGACTGCAGCTCGCTTTGGGAACCACGAAGTGGTACCCTTGTTGGCTGCAGGTCCGGTCCGGGTGGTACCCCCAACTGGATGGTTAATTTGTCTGGGTAAAACGGGATGTTGGTTGTGTTTCTTTGCTTGGTGGTTGAACGGTTGAAATCCAAGGCAATACCTAAGAGATGCCTATGGTGATTTTGTTCATCTTGATGTACCCGGCTAGTGTACCCACCATTGACTCAATGATTGGAAGTGGGGTGCGTTTCAGGCCCAGAAAGGGCCCCCCCAAATTCATCAGTTTTCTGCCAAAAAAGAGAGCAGTTTGAATTTTGGATGTGCATGCCCAAAATTATCCCTTGCTATGCATCCAGAAGGGGTTGGCAGCATTTGTTCCCTTTGTAGATCGTTGGAAAGAAGTGATAGCTTCAGATGATAGGTTAGGGATCCTACAGTTTTCCATCTTTTCCAGGCGCTTCACTGAATAAATCAAGGGTTCTGAAGTTCAGCCAACCCTTCCAACCCACCGAACAACCACACCTGGTCCACCAAAACCCAACTTCACCACAGCAGCCAACAACCTCGTGCAAGGCCCTAGTGACTTGCTACGTCAGAACTTCTTCGGCGGACGCGCCTTGCATGTGGCTTCCATCTCGGAGAATCCGGAGGTCACGAGGTGCCGCCGGTTGGTGTGCCGCGTTTTCGGCCGTTCGCCGGGATGGTGGGTGGTAGCAGAACTTCCAGCGCTGAGATATATTCAAAGCACCTATAGTTGAATGTTAGGAAGACTCTTCCACGGTTGGTAAGACGTTTCACGAAGAACTGGTGTTGTTTGTTTGGGGATTTTCTGAAGCATCAACACTTAGGCCCCCATCAACCAGCTGTTACATGTTTAAGAATAGATAGCATCAATACTTCACAGCAAATGTGATCCTCTCTTCCCTTTAAGAACTGAACCTTTTTTGCCTGCAGATGTTTTTCCAGCAAAGTTAAAGTCAAAGATTTCATCCAACCAACCAAGCTTTCAAAGGATTCCAAGTTCGCCCTTCCGGTTTCAACTTCCGGCCCTCCTCAAAAATATCGGCCAACAAAGTTGGTGAAGTACTTGGAGAATCATCCCAGGGCTCGTAGGTAGTTTAGTAACAGTAAGTACAGTAGCCCCCATTTATAAGCCATGGAGTGAAAGGCCAGTTGAAAGGGGAACGTTGCCCCGGAACGACCTAACCTAGACCCCCGAAAACGAACGACTGGAACCTGATGAAAGGCACTTCTTCAAAAAGGAACGTCATCTGAACCAAACCTCCATTTTGGGGTTCCAGCCGTTTGTTTTTTTTTCAGGGAATGTACCCTCCCTGTAACATAGGACCCCAAAAAATGGTGGTTGGGAAACTACTTTCCTTTTGGGGCCCAGCCTCTTTTCAGGTGCTTTTGCTGTTGGTTTCAGGTTTCGTGTTGTTCCAATTGCAAGTCAATCAAGGTGGAGCCCTACTAGGTATCAATCAGTATAGGGCCCATGACTCCACTTTTTTTAGGATGAAATACCCCCCAAAAGTTTAACATAGCCCCTGAAAAATGGTGGTTGGAAGACTAGTTTCCTATTGGGGAGGTAACTTTTCAGGGGCGAGCTGTTAAACTTCGGGAGGGTAACTTCATAACGACCATCCAATTTTCTGTCACAGGATGCTATTGCAGATGCGCTCTGATCCAGATGTGGCCACTAACATTGGCTGTGCTGTTTCTTGGTCGTGGAGGGGGGTGAAGATTTCTCTATTTTGAGGCATGGTTATGTGTTGGGTATGAACCTCCCAGTAACCAGCATTTTTTGCATCTTTAGTGGGGAATTCCATCCTAAACCTTTATTTGCCACTTTTGCTGAATTGGGGGTAGATCCTATGTATAATGTATGTTTTGAGGCATGGTTATGTGTTTTAGCATCATAGACGCATAGACGTGTAACAACTACCCTCCCTGAAACTAACACCTGGCTCCTGAGAAGAAGCCTTCCCAAAAGGAAATGTCGTTTTCCAACCATGAATTTTCAGGGTCCGTGTTAGTTTAATGGAGGGTAATCCTGCAAAAAAAAGGATTATGTTTGATCTTGTGAACATATTAAAATATCACATGTTGAACCTGCTTGTGCATTTTCAAGGTGTATGGGTTTACATCGTTTTACAACCAAACACCTTTTGGTGTTTAGACGTCCTTATTTTTAGGATGTTTGAAAAATAGCTCCGAAAGATTAAGAGGTCCCAAAATTGCTAAGTTTCCGATGAAGATTGCTCTGTGTTCGTCAACCTACAACGCTCCGTTTGGAACTACCACAGGGGTATACCACAGCCCTGTAAGAGAAGGCCCAGGAACGAAGCCTCCAAAAAACCTCCCGCAAAGCCCGGTGTTTTTTGGTTGGTTGAAGTGAAATCAGAGATTTTTGACTTGTGGGGAGTTCATGTTTAACCACAAAACTGCCATCGCTTTTGATAGCAACCATTTCTAAAGAAAACATATATGACTAGGTTGTGGTTTCAAAGTTAGTTATTTATTTGTTTACCTCTAATTGGGGAAATGATCAGCATATTTTTCTAATTGGGAGATTCAACTCCAAAAAGCGAGATGAAGACATCACAGAGGGGAGGGGGTGATAAATTGGTAGCCGAAATTTGGCCAATCAACACCACCCAAAAAGGATATATTACACCCCTAAAAACTAACAAAAGTCCCCTGAAAAGTGACCATTTCAGTAGGGAATACATCTGAAACAACCATCGATTTTCAGGGGAAATTCGTTAGTTTTCAGGGGAGTAAACTCTTCTAAAACACTGGGAGAAAACACTCAAGCTCAGGCTGGATAACTTGCTTCTCTAGCCGGTAGGTCAATGTCAGGCAATGTCCCCCTCCCCAAAACCAACAGCAATTGTAACCCCTGAGGATAAACTAAAATTGCCCCAAAAGGAAAGTTGTGTCTTCCAACCACCATTTTTCAGGAGATGTTTTAGTTATTTAGGGAGTGCAGTCCTCAAAATCTTCACAGCTGTTGCCCTCCTTCAAAAATAAGCGTGATGCTTTTCAGTCCATGACGGGAACCTGGAATTGTTACACCCCTGAAGTAACAATTTTTGCACTTGAAAATGGAAACTCTTGGAAATTCGGAGATGAACCGAACTTAGACTTTCCCATCATTTTTGGGGTCGAAAAGCCATTGTTTTTTCATGGCTGCAGTTGGCCTAATCGCCATAGGTTTCCTCGGAATCTAAGAGGGCCCCAATGTCACCCCCCAACAAATAAGGCCGTATTGAGGCGGATGATTTGCCCACCCTTAAGAAGGCGCCCTAATAAGGCCGGCTATTTCTTGGTAAACGTGGCATTGGGGGGCCCCTGTAGATTCCCATGATAGTTGGTTCAATCTGTGTTTTTTCAAATCTGATCTCGACTCAGAGACGTTCAGCTCCATTTGAGTGCCGAAAAGACGCCAACGCCAACCCAAGTCGAAGTGATGAATTTGTTTCACAAATAGGAGGAGCTCCCAAAAAAATAGATTCCATGTGGTTTCCCTACATCATCATCATCATCATCATCATCATCATCATCATCATCATCATCATC
>DF239626.1:154206-178697 GCA_000507305.1 Breviolum minutum Mf 1.05b.01
CATCATCATCATCATCATGATCATCATCATCATCATCATCATCATCATATAAGACCTATCTATCCTAACTATACTCAACCACTAAACTCTGATCTTACAACTTAGCAACCCCCAAGTTTCGGTGAAAAATTGATTTGGGGAAGGGCATCCGTGTCCTACTTGGATAACTTCCGTTGGAAGTGCTGGTAAAAGGTTAAGAGATCAGTGGGTTATCCCCCCAATATACTCAATTTACAAGTAGGTGAAATAACCTGTATTTACTAACCATTGACAACCCAACTTTTTGGGACATCCAAGGGACACATCATCTCATCTCCGCGGTGTTTTTTTGGCATTGAGGTTTTGTGCTTCAATCCACAATATGGTACGAATCCTGGTCATACCCAGTTTCTCTTGCAGGCCGACCAGTGCGGGAAGGGACCTGGAAGGGTTTCTGAGGTTGAAGGGGGCGTTTTGTGTTCATTTGGAGCTACTGTTGATGGTTCAGAAATCCCATTCCCAGCCACCGTTTGGATGTATAAAACCTTGTAAATAATTGGATAATTAAACTACCAACCTCAACTGGTTCGCCGGATTTCTTGCATCAACTGTATCCCCAGGCTTCTAAGTTCATCTTAGATTGAACACTAAGGGACTTTCATAATAGATTTGGTAGCAGGGCTGCATGGCAACATAACATGACACAGGGCTGCCAGGGTATATATCAACTCCTTATATTGGGGATAGTCATCCCACTGTTAATGTAGGGAATCGTTATAAGGGCTTTAAAATGGGTATAAACACCCCTTATCCCTTTAGGTTTATGACTTATATGTAAAAAGTGGGCTTGTCCTCCCTTCCCAGGATCCGCGGAAAGACTAAGGATGACATGAATGAAGCATTCTTTTTAGGCTCATGGATCCCCAAACCTAAACTAGGAGGTCGTTTCAAAATATTGTTCTTTTTTACCCCGGATCCTCGGGGAAGATGGTCCAATTTGACGAGGTATATTTTTTGAAATGGGTTGGTGAAAAACCACCAACTCGTAAACCTTCAGAAATCTGCCATCGTTTGAAACTGGGGGAGGGGTCTCGGCCGGCCACACCCCAACGCAACCAACACCATTGATAGCTTGGAGGCGGCTTTGAATTTTAAACAATTATCGAAGAAGCAAATCTCAGTATATCATTTGGGCGTGCTGATTTTACCCAGAGTTTTTGGGGTTTGAAGTTCTGATCTTTACCCAGATGGCATGATGGAAGTTTGAATGGGTAGTTACCCAGTTTTGAATATCATCTACCCAGCTTTGAGCTGGATAGGAAGTTTGAACCAATAATTGCAGGTTGTGAACGATGATGTGAACCCACATGTTCACCAGCCAAATTTGCCCAGCTTGTGTCATCAACAAACAATCAGGATTTTCTTGGGGATGCTGAACATGTGACCGGCAACAAAGCAACACAGCAGTGACATGAACCAAGCATGGAATCCCGGTTGGTCAATGACGGGGTCTCCTTATAATTGTTAAGTCTTTATTAATCCCCACATGAATCAGTAGTATCATCCCCTATTGCAATCTTCATATCATTATCACATAACTATAACTGCAGTGGTTCCAAAGAACCAGCTTTTTTTTTAACAAACATCGCGTCTAATGACAAGGATTCTTCCGGGCAGGGAAAAAATCCACCCCTGCGATATTCGGGGGAGCGATTTGGAGCCAGGGTAAAAGATGTATTTTCCTACTAAATAAGGAAAAAATTCCGAACTCCAGACTCCTCAAAAATCACAGGGTAGAAATGTGGGGACGTTGACGAAAATAGGGGTACCCCTAAATCATCCATTTTAATAGGGTTTTCCATTATAAACCATCCTTTTTGGGGTACCACTATTTACGGAAACACCCAAATGTGGACGTTTTGACGAAATCTTCAGGAAAATCCTCGGGGTTTTTTTCCGAAAGGCACGTGCCAATCCCAATCTCATCTTCGAGCCTTCGGGCACTCGGGCCATCTCGCTGTGTGACCAATGGCATCTTGGTCGATTCGTGGAGATGGGACCCGGTGGACGGTGATGTCCTGGAGATGGGAGATCGAAGCAAAAAGTATGGAGGTGCCTGAACCCAAAATGGAACGAAATATGTACCCATATAGGATCCATATATCTGATATATCTACCTATCAATTTAAGAATAATGAAATCAACAAGATGTTGATGAGTATATACCATACATGGATCCGATGGGGTATACTACGTGGGAAATTCAAAAATTCCTTTTGCCAATCAGTGAGAATCACATCAATAAAACTTCCCCTTAAATAGAATTTCCTGGGAATCCTCTTCCTAAATCTGCAGGGTTTTTCTGAATTCTCTTTTAAAGGTGATTTTTATTCCGTGAATCAATTTCGTTTTTTCATTTGGTGTCCACAGATCATGAGGGGTCTTGGTGCAAGCTCAGCCTGGATTTTCACCTGGTGAAGATGTGACTTTTGCAAATCCTTTCTGGATGGACCTCCTGAGAAATGTTTTGGTGGGCAGAAAAAAATGCTCTTCTTTTCTGGGAACATCTTTAGGAGGAAACAACAGCAACAACAACAACAAGAACAAGAAGAAAAAGCTTCAAACTGCGACTTTTTACTTCAGGGTCACTCTATACATCATGCTACAAACCACATGGTCAGAATTAAGCCAAATCAAGAATGGTGAAATTTCCTTGAATGCACTCCAACAGGTAGAGTCGGGGAATCCGTGCCATCACGTGACGTCTTCCCAAAAGATAGTTTCAAATAGGGAATTCCCAGAGATATTCAGGTTGGTGATTTTCTTCCGAATTTGTCCAGTAGCTTTCCTGGCAGATCTTGCAAATACACCTCTTGATGAGATTGGCTCGCAGCTCGCAAGTGTAGTACGCTTGGACGCTTCGTTTTTCCAGAGCCCGTTGTACAACGAAGCATGATGGGACGCTTCTTGCTTCTCCCGTTGTGCTTGTTGCCGGTTCCTCGTCTAGCAGCGAATACGTGGAAACATGAGATCGAAGCATCGCAAAGAACTTGTTGGTTTGTTTTTCAATTGGGAAGCAGCTACAAACCCAACTAGACAATCGTTCTCAAATGCTGTGTTGGCCGTTTTTTAATCTAATGCTGCCATTCTTCTAGGTTCGTTGGAAGGCAGTTATCCTGTTGTACCTGCTGCATGTAGCGCTTTATTTGCCCAGAATACTATTGCGATTTGATTTGCATACTTCCACCTTAGTAGCACTTCCCAACCCAAACATGGCCGTAAATGATTTGTTTGACTGACAGCGTCTCCTCAGAAACATAGACTTAATGGAAAAAGATGAGCCTTTCCGGAAGTTGAAGATGCTCAATTTCTTCCTGTTGTTTTTTGGTGGTCCTGGTGGCGGCGGCGGTGGTGCATCGGGGCACAACAAGACCGTAGTCTCGGTGTTGGGTTTGCTTTCCATTACTTTGTGTCAAAGTCCCGTAGGTTTGGTATTCCGTTTGGATGTCAGATTTTGATTCTTTTAGCCAAGGTTTTTGCATTAAACAAACGCTGAACATGCACACTTGGGCCTGCAGATATGCACTTTAGTATGTCCAGCCTGGCAGTACTACATATCAGCAGCTCTTATTGTCTTATACATTTCTGATTTTGTGATGGAACAACTGTCAGATTACCCACAAATGTTCTTTCCTTCCGGTTGCAAAAATGTCTCCCGCACATCATTCGTGGTGCTGAAAAGTATCATCATGTGCCCTAATTACCATCACAAAAAAACACTGACCAAAAAGAATCAAAAAGGTTGTCATCCCAAAGAATCTGACAATATGTTTCAAAGTCTTTCAACTTTCAACTAGTGACTAGTGCTTTGTTGATGTTTTTGATGATTGTTTTGCTACAAATGCTACAAGTACCAGCTTTTGAAGCTTAACATCTAGGACAAACATGGACAGAGTCCTTCACCAAACGTGCCGCAATTTATTGCCTTTGTGGCACCTTTCAGGTTGCCGCGGTGCCCAAGAAGTGCTTGACAGCGCCAGGGTCATGCAGTTGCTTCGAGTTGTTTGATTGGGATGTGACCATGGAGGCCACATTTGTATCTGTGGTGTTTGGAAAGTCGTGGAAGTGTGTGTTTGCCATATGACAAAGAAGATGCTAAGAGGTTTGGGGTGAAGATACTTGAGTTGGTGATGTTCTATGGAAGCATGCTGTTCCCGCCCCACCACAAAGCAGCAGATAGAATATTCACTGAGCCAAGCAGGCCAACCTTTAGTACTTTTTGGCACTACATACACTCTGGTAAAACTAACATAGCAACAGAAAATGGACCGTTGAAGATGTATTTCCGATGGAAAATGAAGGATATGTTAGTTTACCAAAAGGAATTCAGCTATGTTAGTTTGTTCCAGAGCGTGTTCAGGAAGTGAGATTTCGTGAGGAAGAACTGATTGTGAGCCTTTACTCCCACAAAGCAGTTTGCCCGTTGAAAGATGGTATTCTTGAGATTGAAGTGTATACGCTCCAGAGAACGATCACATATCCCACCTTGCGGAAAGGAAAATTATCGTGAAAATTTGCTTTTGAAGGGATATATGTTGCTTCCCAGTAGGGTATACATTGATATGAATAACCTGCATACATCCAAAAGAACGATGTGGCTTCTACGCGAATTGCCAACGACGCTGACAAATAACGGTTGGAAGATTCTGGTTCCTTTGCTTCGTGGGTGATGTAAGACGTATATTCTCTTAAGAGATGTTGCTTAGATGTCCCAGGAAGTTAGTAAATGGTTACTAAATGGCTTATAACCTACTTATACATGGGATATATTGGGGTTATAACCCATTTGCTAACCATTTACTAACTTCCTGGGACATCCAGGTGGACCACCTTAATGTCACGAAGTTCTGGGTGGGTTCCAGTTTGGTTTCCCACCTCAAGAGTTTCACCGAACAGTAGAGCTGCACACTTTACCTTGCAGGTGTATGCAGGATTTTTTCGGGTGAACCAACCCTTCATCTGGGAAATGGTTGGGTAACTAACCTTATTAACCTTATAACCCTGTCGACATGTGCAGCAGAGTTACATGCACCTAATTTTTCTGAAGTTCTTCTACAGATACTTGGAATCATCCCACTTAATAAGTGCTTAGTAACCCCCATTTATAAGCCTTTTTAGCCATTTGGAAGGGGAACAACCCTACTTAGGGGACTTACTAACCATGGTTACTAACCGCTTACTAAATGAGATGATCATCCAAGTAGTTATTGTCGTCACCCTTCTCAGAATCTTCGGCCTCTTTCCAGGCAGATCATGAAGATCTGAAACAAGCTTATCGCCGCTTCTCATTGAAGAATCATCCAGACAAACACCCTCCCTCTGAGTATGAAGCCTGGGAGGCTGTGTGGTTGTTTGGTACCACCTGCAAAGAATTCCTTTGGGATCCTAAAGTCATGAAAGCCTATGCCAAAAGACTCAAGGGGATGCATGATTTGGCCAAACGAAAAGGGTGGTCGGAAGACCGGAAGGGTGAGCGTCTTGAAGAGTTTCATGACGAGATTGGCCTTCACAAGAAGGATGGAGAATCCATCCTGAAACCCAGGTTTCCAAAGCGAGAGTCTCCATCAGAAAAGATGTACCTAGTCTTGGACAACTCCCCCTCCATGCGTGGAGAGAAGCTCCTTGATGCACACGATGTGATAAAGCAAATCATGCCACGAGTAGAGCTAACCCCAACCGGGGTCCATTTGATTGGGCCTCGAGCCTTTTCCAAGCAGATCTTCTCGGAAACAGATGACTTTACCTTTGACGACATCTACAAACACTGGCAAGCGCCTTTCATCCTTCCGACGTGTGACATTTTATTTCTCGTGGACATCACCGGGTCTATGGGAGATGCCATAAGCGCTGCACGAATGAAGGTGGTAGAGATTGCAGAGGGGCTTTTGGGTCTTCTTCTCAGATTTTGTAATTTGAGTCTTTAGGAGAGCGCGCGCCTACTAATTATAGTCTCAGTGCAGAGGGAGGGTTCATATATTGTTCATGTCAATCAATTTATGCCCTTGGTTTTTTTGGGGTAATTTGGCGGCTTTGTATTTCTCAGTTTCCGGCCTTAGGGGTAGTGCCAACTGATGGGGGCCTATAAGGTCATTACTCCAATCTCCGCATAGCCTTCCTGGGCTACCGCGATCAAGAAGATTCAGTCCAATTTCAAGAGCACGGCTTCACTACAGATCCCTCCAAGATCCGGAGTTTTTTGGGTTCAGTGAATGCTGATGGTGGGGGTGATGGGCCTGAAGATGTGATTGGAGCACTGGAAAAAGTTTTGGGGTTTGACTGGAGCTCACAGACAAGGCTTCTCATCCACATTGCTGATGCGCCTGGGCATCCGCCTCGCGGCCACCAACGACGCGCAGATCAAATCTTGAAAGATTTTGCTTCCAAGCGCATTCGTTACGCCATGCTTCCCATTGGTGAATATGCAGATTCAATGGCCTTGGAGTTTTCAAAGTTTGTAGAATTGTCCAGCTCTCCATGGCCGATGAAGACCATACCAATGGCAACCGCCACGCCTGATCTTTTCAAGGAAGCAGTCATGGATGCAGCTTTCGATTCTTCTTCACATGGAGGAGGCCGAGAGATTGTTCTTGGCATTAGGGGGATGGCAGCTGAACAAGCACAGTATACCAGGTGCCCTTTGTAAAATCAAGCCTAAAGGACGAAGGATTGAAAGTCTCGGGAAGGAAAGGTGCCTAGACCTAAGAAAGGCCAATAATATGAATTCCTGTGCGGTGGGTCATTCATGTAACTTTGCGGAAAATTGCACAGTGGGAGGCACCTTTTTGTGGCAGTATGTGTTCAATGCCATCAAAGATAACCCCGGCAGCGACCAAGAAGTTGTCATTGTGACTGATGGTATTGACAACGATTCGGACTTCGACTTCCGTGGCACAAATGGCTACAATCACATGATGGAACCTTGTGCAGACATTCAAGACCCCGTGGAAAGATACTCACTCAGCCAACTGCTAGCATGAAAGCTCTCAGAAAGACTTTTCAGCTTGAATTAAACGGTAGTTTGCTCTGGCTGAGTGCCTCTTTCTGACTTGGCTAAAGATTTTCCAGAAGTCCATAAATGTTGGGATAGAAGTTACCAGTAGTACCGCACAAGGCGGTGGCGGAAGTTTCAAGAATGGGAAACCTATAGGAGAGATTGGTTGTTGTGAGTCACAGATGGCACTTGCAAAACCATTGATGGATCGAACAGCTGATAATTGACTTGTTGACTACTTGTCTAATTGACTAATCGACTAACTGACAAACTGACTAACTGACGCATTGAGTAACTGACTAATCGACTAACTCACTAGCTGACTTACTGATTCACTGGCTAACCAACTCACTTTCTAGCTCTGACTAATCGACTAACGGACTACTTGACTAACTCGCTACTTGACAACAACTTTAACTGCGTAACTGACTGTGTGATTACTTGAGTAACCTCAATGACTAGCTGACCAATTGACTTGCTGACTAACGGATTAACTGACTACTAACTCACTAACTGGAAAAGTGACTAACTGACGAACTGATGGACGAATTGATTAGCTGACTAACTGACTCGCGGACTAGCTGACTAACGAATTCTTTAACTGAGGCACTCACTAACGCATTAACTGACTGGCTGACTAAGTGTCTAACTGACTATAACTGACTATCGATCTACCTATCTCCTCTGTCGGACGCCTTTTCAACATCCGAGCCCCCAAATGTGCTCCAAAACGCTGGCTTTTTTTGCATTTTGACTTGGAAACGCGCTTCGCGCCACAGCTGCGTGCATTTTTTCGACCGTGCAATTTTTCATTTCTCCTCCAGCCACGTGACTCCGTACCCGCCGCTTTAGCGTTTCGACCCTCCCGGCCCACAAACCATTGGAAGAACGCCACGATTCGCGACTTTCCTAACAAACATTGTACCTTCTTTCTTCTGACTTTACTCCTCTGCTCTGCTTTTGATCTCTCCATTGTCGGAAGTTTGACTTCTAAATTCTAAACTTCCTTCTACGTTAGTATAGGCGGTATAAGCAGTAAGCGGACGTACCAGTTGACCATAGACACCCCCTAACCATAACTGTGCATATATTGCCTGTTTTATTTCATGGTCGGCCGCGGTCACGAGAAAGCCCCAAAATCAACCAAGGGTGATCTCGGTCGACGATTTTCAATCTTTTCCAAGTCATTTTCCTAGAGATCCTGAGCAAAAGGGTTGGCATATGTTGGCATATGCGTTTGGCACGGGCATCGCCAGGAACTCTTGACAAGCTTGGGCATCAGCCTCCCACGCATCACGGTGCTTTGCATTGGCAACGACGAATGCACCGAAGCACGCTACCGTGAATTGACGATGGCAACAGGCGAGGCCACGGCGACGATTGAAAAGTTTCCGTGTATCGAGCATGGTTATGTTATTTTCCCCAAACAGTTTATCGTTTGGTGTTCTCAATGATTCTTAATGTCTTAGTGCGTCCGTCTTGGTTGGAACGCTGCGTCCACCTCCAACTGGTCTGGGATGCTGCGTCCGCCTTCCTGGCCTTGTCTCCCACGTTGTCTCTCCCACCTTGCTCTGCAATGCTGCCGTTTTCGGCTTCTTTAGTGGGCTTGTCTGCCATGTTGTCTCTCCACTGCATGTCTCCCAGCCCAGCTTGCCTCGGGCCTGTCTGCCATGTTGTCTCTCTCCCACCTAGGCCTCGCTTGTGCCTCACAAATCAGATACCTGCCCTCACAGATGGTCTGGGTTTGAGCAGTTGAATTGTTTGGGGTCTACAGTGGTCTAATTTTGACACGACCTCGCTTGGACACGGTTTTGTACATGTTTTTGCCTGATTCTTAAGTTTGTAACTACTACGTTGCACTCTTTAGGTAAGGGGGGTTGCACCAGTGGTTGTTTGCGCAATTACAGCTGTTGCTTGCTGAAGGTGGAGAGTTCTTTCACGGCGCTTCCGCCAAAGCAGCCTTTGTATCGTATCTCCTCCTCACTCACAAAGAGCGACTTGCCCATGGCAAGGCACGGAAGCAACTCTATGCGCAGCTGACTCCCAGCGCAGACCGTTTCTCTTGGTTTTTGCCAGTACCTGTGGAGCCTGCGGCAACCTCTGACACCGCCATGTCTTGCAAGCGAGATGCCTACGGTGTGAAGGTTTGCCGTCGGACTTTGTAAGCCCTGCTGCCACAAGCGCAGCCCAACAGCGATGTTTGATTTTTGGAAAAAATGGGTGACTTTGAGCGCTGGTCCAGCTTTAGTAATTACTAGCCCTGCCTTCTTATAATCCCGTGTAGGGTCAGTTCCTCATGTGGGTTGACGCTCTCTAAATGGTCTTGGCCAAACATTATTGCTGACCACGGACCCACTAAGTTGCCCAAGACAGACCCAATGAAACCTGCCCAGCTCGCTTTCAAAGGGCAGGGAAGCATAAAAGTTGGAAACCAGAAGATTGAAAACAACCGTGTCCACGCCCCATTCCAAGCAACCTTTCCGGTTTTTCCAAGTGCAAGTTGCTTTGCCCAGAGAGACCAGCAGCAAAAGCCCCCGCAACTCAAGCCAAAAACGGCGCCAGCCAAGGATGGGAAAAGTTCGAAATGGCACAGCTACCCTGGCAGAGATGAATTTGGCTTTAGGCAACAAAGGTACAGCCCTCCACTTTGCAGCCTCTTGGTTTCAGCGAGTTCCCACGATTCACAGAAAGGATCTTGGGGAATCATTCCAGAACCCCATGCAAGTGAACATGACAACGTTAAGGGAAGCTGCTGGGCCCCAGGCCATTGGGTTTACAAATGGACCTGTAGTGCAAGTGCTTGACATGTCAGGTTTTGCAAGATAGTTTGGTTTATTGGTGGCTTGGATCTTGTTATTTTGACATGCTAGGATTTTGTTTTTTCGTCAACCCTGTGGGCACCCAAGAAGTTGTGTGTCAAAAATGAATTTTATCAATTTTTTGTTGACACCACCTCAGGACGCATAAACAAATCTATGGTTTCCTGTTCCGAGAAATATGTTCTGAATTTGAAAAACCCACATGTTCGCCCATCAAAAGCTCTAAGAAGTACACAACGGTTGTTTTGTTAAGGGGAACTAGTGAGTCCGGTGCGCCGTGTCTTGGGCAGGTGCTCGTTTTGGTTCATTTCCGTCAAGTTACAGTATCGGCGTTCCGAACTGTAAATGAGCGGTTTGCTCCCAGCGAACCCTACATAAATAACCCCAATTGCAATAGGGTAGAACCAGAAACAGTGAACACCCCATCAAGTGCTCTTTATCTCGTCAAATTTTGGTGACGAAATTTGGGACCGTGAGCTTGGTAGTGACAGCATCTATATGTATTTACATTATTGTTTATATAATCATTTTTGCATATTTATATTTATACATGTTTTTTCATAGGCCCTTGTAAACTGGCTGAATTGTTCCTTTAAATTGACGTGAATGACCCAAAACCAACAAATGTGAGTTTCCAAAAAGAATATCCTCTCCCAGGGTCCATTTTCAAGTTCTATGTGAGTTTTGCGGCGGTGTAGCAAGTCGCTCCCTTAAACAACAAATTGACATGCATAGCCGGGCCTCCATAGAGAAGCAAAGTTTGACCTGGCAACCCTTTTTTCTGCACCATCACCCGAATAAGATGCTTTGGATCATAGGTTTTTGGTGGTTTAGTTCTGAGTGTTACCTGTTGTTTGAATTTAATGTGTTGTTGAATGTTTTTGCGGTATTAATTCTAGGCACTTATTGTTCAATTCCGTTCTTATTTTTATTCCCTAGCCGGACAAATTTTCAGAGCCATATTTTCAGTCGTTTTTCCAACCACAGCACACAGCAATATTTGTTCGAGAAAAAAAACTTGTCATTTTTTGTGTGCTTTCTCCAACAATCATGGCTTAGTGGAAGATGGCAAGTTTGGAGATTAGAAATCATCATCCAGGGGCCATTGCCATAATTATTGGAGGGAAAGCAAGTTCCTGTAAATGTTGCCATGGCCGGAAAATCACCCAAGAGTTTCTTGTTCCAAAAATTTCTTCCTTGTTGTATTTGAACCCCTCGCCGACTTGACTGCTGATTTTGGGAGAACTATTGTTGAAACGAATTCACGTGGATGGGGCGCACTCGAAACTTTGAGGCTTTGAATGGATCGTTGGAAATTGCCAAGATGTTGTTGGAGTATAAGGCCGAAATGGCTGCACCACGGGAGTTGTGATTCAAAAAAATTGACCCTGTCAAGCTGTGATTTATATAGCATCGTTTTGGCAAAGGGATGATTAAACATCTTGCTATTTGTTTTAGGGTGGCGGTGTCAATGATGTTTTCTGTTTTCCCCTGTTTTTTTAGGGAAATGATTCAATTTGACAATCTTATTCAATGTTGAAAGCATGACCGAGTTGACTTCGTTCTTGGGACATTATGCCCTTATCTTCCGACCAGGATATGTTAAACTTTGGGGGTGTACCTTTGCAAACAAAAATGATTCCAAGGACCAAACGGGGTAACTGTTGGAAATTGACGTTTGTTCCCACCAACATGAAGTGGTTCATTAAGCTATTCAAAAGGCATTTGATTTCGCAAGGCTGGCGCCTTAGTAGACAACATCAGACCAGAGACGGCTTTTGTTACATATTTGGGTCATATCTCAAGGTTTGTTTGCTTTGTACCATCTTTGGTAGCACGTACGCAGAGCTCAACATGGTCACGCCTGGTTATAATGACATAACCATGGATTTTTCTTTTCAGGGATCTTTTTATTTTCTAGCATTGGAAACATCACCATGAAAGAAAACCATGTGGGGGAACGTATTTTGTTTCCCTTTTCGCTGGAGCTAGGTGATTTTTCCCCTAACCTAGCAGCAAGGCTGGCTAGGGAAAGATCCTTGGGAAATAATCAACCCCAAACCTATTTATGAAACCAAAGCCCTGTAAGTTGGTAAAATGTTCCAAAGTGCGAATCAAAATGTAGCAGTCAGATGGTCTCAGCTCCTTTTCATTGACATACTCCAAGAGTCCTAAAGGTGTTTGTTGTGTTCAGGAAACCCGGGTACGGAGATGTATTCGTTACCATGCGGGTGTCAGCATTCATGCTGGAGATTGCGAGATATTTGAATTGTGTGTTGATGTGAAGAAATAGAAATGCTCAACATACAAATGTTTCAGCACAAATAGTATAAACCCAGAAAAATACATAAAGATTTTATCATTTACATTTGTGTTTATATCATTTTGTGCTCTGGGTTTTTTTGATCACATGGGGTCTCTTAAGGTTTTGTATAGTTTTATATGTTGGAAAAAAACACACATCCGAACCAAACCCCTACCACCAAACCAAACCGTCAACGTTTGACGGCAAAACTCCTCTGCGAAGGCCAATCCGAGCCTGACCTGGAGCGAACGACAATGGACTCCATTGCAATTGGCACAACAACAAGGTGCCGAAAAACCAACCCAACGGCTGCTGGCTCGGCTGCTGACTGACAGGCTGTAGGCTGCTGACACCCTCACTTTTTGGCCAGGGATGACTCAAAAGTTTTTTTTGCCAAAATATGGGATGAAACAAAATCAAAGAAGCAGTAGTAAATGGATGAGAAATACCCCGCAACCCCTTTTTTAAGTAGGTTGATTTCGTCCGGTAACGAGGTGAAATAAACCAACTTACTAACAAGTTTGCAACTTCCAGCCGGACACCCCAGTAAAAAGGTCATAATTTGAAACCCCTTGCACGGATGGAAAAACCGGTTGTTTAAGAATCAATTTGTCCATGGAAGTCGTGGCCACCATTTTAGAGCATGATCATTCACTAGGTGGTGCATGGTTTCAAATATTTATTATTTTCACCCTTACCTGGGGAGATGATCCAATTTGACTAATTTTTTTCAAATGGGTTGAAACCACCAACTAGTTCAGGTTTAGGAGTTACTTGGATTTGTTCATTCGGTGCTTTTTGGATTTGTCTTGCCATGGTAAATCACCAAATTGCACCGCCATTTGGGAGATTTTTCTTCGAAGCATTTTAAACAAATCCGAGTTTTGTTGCCAACTTTTTTGCGACATGGTACTTAACAACGAAGTAAATGAGGTAAGTCACTAGTTGGAAGTTGGGTTCTTACCTTAACCTGCTTAGTGGCACACGTTACCGGTTTACCGCAGTGTCAGGTTTCAACTTACACAAAGGCCAAGTTGGCTTTGGATGGTTTCGGATTTCTAAACGCTCTGGATTTGGAGCTGCAAATTTGGAGACATCCCAACATCTGCTCCACTTAACTACCTATAGTCCTGTTTTCAGGACAAATGTCACACGTCTTTACATAGCATTCCAAAAAAGAAAGTGACGTGATGGTTTTTGTCCGATGTTTTTTTGACAGAGATTCTGTTGGCCTCAATTGTCATGTCTGGAAACTGTCACCAAAAACGGTATCCCGACGTGAAGATACATGTCCTTTTCGTCCCCCGAAAAGGCAGGTTTTGGAACAGTGTTTTTAACCAATACAGGTTAACTAACTATACTAGGTGGTGGTTTCAGACATTTTTTATGTTCATCCCTAGTTGCGGAAAATTCCCATTTCGACTAATATTTTTCAAGTGGGTTGAAACCACCAACCAGTATAGTGTTTTTCACCTGACAAAGTTGTGGACTTATCTAAGACTCCAATTCAGTATCCCCACTGTTGGGGTTCAATTGTCCTTTGGGATTTTGGGGGTCTTTGGGGGAGATTATCAATTCCATCCCCTTTTTAGAATTGAGCCGTGAAACAAAACTTGGTTGGTTCAAGGATATGAATTAGATGATTATTGTTTACTACCCTCTATTTTATCGAGAATATGAAATCCCCGTAATATAGCGGAATCCCTAGTAATCAACCAGCATCAGCTAAAATGTCACAAAGGTTTTTGTTAAGGTGGGTGATCTACTTATAGGAGTCCTATGATGAGATGTGTTGTCGGAAATCTTCGGCTCCACATCCCAACGGCTTCAGCCACCAAAAACACCTTTGACTTCTCCCGCCCCATGCTGGAGAACATGTCCTCAGAATCCGTTGCGGGAGCAACGGATGGGGTGCAAGAACCCCCTTTTTTTTCTGGTAGGAAGTTTGGGAGGGTTTTTACTGGTGTATCTGATGGGTTTGGCACCAAAGAAAAATGCTGGCTGCCAAAGCCTTCGCTTGAGCATCTGACTTGGCAAGAAGGGCTGCCGGCCCGGAACTGAGGAACCAAGAAGGGAAGCTCCAGTGGCAGTTGATTTCGCAGCAAAAACCCTGTGTGGCCAAGAGAATGATGAGCCACTGTTTCGCCAAAAAGACAAGGTGCACTAAAATCAGCACCATTTGTGGTGACCATCACTGTTTGTGACAAAAGCAGTGGACTGCTTGGTCTCTGGCCAAAGGCCCACCAGGTCTGACCTGGCAATTTTGCTGGAGCCCAGCCATAGAATGTCATCATTGGATGGTGGCGGGTGGCTTTCATGTCGCGACATGGAAATGACGCAGAAATACTCACCACTCCATCAGTGGATGCCCGGTGCGTCCAATTGCGCCTCCATGATGAGCCTCAAGACCTGCTCGATTTGACTTGACCACACTTTCGTGGTGGAAAAAACATCAGGTCCCAAGGTGATTCAATTCGTGACCTTTTTGGTTCCCCAGGCCGTTGGAGGTCACTTATTGAAAGGCACACGCTTTTCACCCCAAAAAAAGTCACAATCGCATAATTTCCATGTAGATAAATTTAAACATATCAGTCCCATCCTCTACGAAATGGAAGAAAACATCCCCAAAGGACTCAGAAAAAGTTTCCAAAATGTACCTGGAACCCCAAGGCCAACCATTATATAAATGGATGTTCGGTGAAACAACCATGTTCTATATAAAGATTTGGAATCATCCAATTGAAACAACCGTTTATAAATGGTTGTTTGGGGTTCCAGGTACGTTCCATGAATTCGCAGCTGGAAAAATTCAGGCCAAGAGGCTTTAGTGGAGCTCCTGAAAAAAGCGGATGCTATGAAAGAGGACTGCGGGAGATTTGTTGAGGTGACGCTCTCAAATGGCCAAAAAGGGAGATGCTTCATCGATAAATGGCTTTAATTTTAAAAAACGCCTTGTAAAATGGCCATACAAATAGGTAACTGGATTTGTTGCACCCCAAAATAAGTGGAGTGATTTTGGACCCTACTTATAGCTTTAGTGTTTGGGGCCCATCTTCTACCCTAATCGCTTTATTTGTGTTCAAAGATGATTACCTGCCAGTGCATTACTAGGTGGTGGCAACTCAAATATTCTTTATTTTTCACCCTTACCTGGGGAAATGATCTAATTTGACTAGTATTTTTCAAATGGGCTGAAACCACCAACTAGATTGTTTTCTTCAATGTTTGCCCAAGCTGTTTGTTGTTTTGTGCAGGGGTTTGGTCTTCGATCTGATGAAATCCGCGAAGAGATTTGTGAAAGCGATGAATGAAAGTTTCCTTGGACAAGGTGACTCCTTTGTTTTGCAATATGGAAACACTCAGTTGATATTGTTTAGATAATTTTTAGTAGTGAAGTTTCTCTAGGGCGTATCCATTGTTTTCATGTTTAATTTCATGTGTGTATATATTACAGAAAGTATTCATATATACTTGCAGAACTATCATAACAAGTGGTTTCCTTTGACGACTTCAAGTTTCTCACCATTTTGGGTCTTCACGTCAGGAAAATTTGACGTGAAACTGCTGCGGGTTTACCCGCGTGATGTCGGGGAAGCTTGGGAAGGGAAGCCGGTATGCGGTAGGCACCACCCAGGTGCAACGGAAGAGGAGAACATGGTAGAATTTCATCATGATGATGAATACACCCCCGAAGATCAACATAGAACCTGAAAATGATGGTTTGGTTCAGATCATTTTCCTCTTCCAGGGGGTCTATTCTCAGGTTCCAGCCGTTAAACTTCCGGGGTGTGGGGAATTTAGGGGCAAGGATTGGAGAATGAAGGTTCCAACCAAATGCCAAGGCAAATCCTATCAAAATGTACATTTGAGCAGTGACCAAAACCCTGCTTATTTGCTGTATGGAGGGGATAGTACAACCCGGTAATATGGGGATTGTAATACAGTAAGCCGATATAAGGATCTCTCTAAACCAACCAGTACGATGAAATGTCAAGAGGGTTTTGAACGTTGTTCACGTGTATTTCAGGTACCTTTTTGGTAAAAACACACCAAAAAAAAACGAGCCGCTCTAGACACCCAAAAATTCCACCAAAAGCCAATTGAAGCCAGAAACTCTCCCTTTTCCAAACCCAGCATTTTTAGATAGGGAATGTATGTCCAAACCAGCATTTTTGGTGCACAAACATGGTTTTGACATGTTCACCCCGAATTTTTTTGTGCTGACAAAATTTCTGGAGCACCACTATTTTGGACCTGCTTAGTTGTGTGTATAGTTACTGGTGGTTTTTTGACTACAGGAATCCAACACCGGTGTTTGGGCGAAAAATAGTTCCACTTGATGTTCGTGACCTTCCAGCCCCTGTTGGCTGGGTTTTGCATAGGAGATGAGATGACAAACTACCCAGTTATATAATAGGGATTATAATAAGCTACGATGAGATCCCCTCATTCACCAACCAGTAGAACCGATGGAATGTCGATGGCGGGTTGCAACTAAAGCCCTAACTTAAGGTTGAAAACTTTTTTTGGTTCTCAAACAGAAACTACGTCCAACTACAAAACAAAACATCTTTCCCAAAAAAAAACTGACTGCTCATTTGACATTGAGGTTTTCTTTGGATTCATTGTGTCGCCACGCTTCAATGACAGAACAACCAAGGCTAGAGAGAGACACGGAAAAAAGCGACGGAAAGATCGACCGAAAAGCGCAGTGAAATCCACCGATTCGTGACTGGAGACCGTCGAGATTTGTTGGGATGAAGTTGGCGAAAGGGGGGGGGGTCAAACAGGGATGAATAAAAATAGGACCCAATTTGTAGGGGTCATTAAATAGGACCCATTTTGGAGGAATCATGGTCCATTTCTCTCCCAAAACTATTCTTACCTTCATTTTTTTTTTGGGCAGTTGTCCGTGTCCATGTTTGTTGCCTTACAAAACAGGCAAATGATAACTGAACCCGGATATATGTCACTTCACTGCCCAAACAACTACAATCCCCACGGAAAACTGCATCCCAATGCAATAGAATCGCTGAAGTTCTTCAATAACCCCCGGCCTTTTGCTGGGGCAGCGGAAAAATGGCGTTTCGCGGCGGAAAACGCCCTGAAACGCGATTTCAGCCGGGGTTTTTTTCTTGTGAACCCGCAACGGATCAGTGGAGAGTTATCAAGAAAATCTTGAGGGTGGATGTTTTCTGGGTGTATTTGATCCATATTTTTTTTTGGAGGTGATGGAAATCTGAGATAGTCATCATTGATCAGTTTGGATCAAAGGATCCGTGTTTTGGTTTGGAATGTTTTTTTTGTTGACATTGATCATTTTTGGGGGGATGTGGATTTGAAACTGAAGGCATTTTGGTCATGACCCTTATTTATTTGGAAGGGACTTCCGTGGCTAGTTTTCTCAGCGAAAAATTTTCGGCTTCGAATTCTTTAGGCTCAATGCCTTTGCTATGATTTTTTTCTGAGGGAGGACGACTATTCAAGTGAGCAATGAATAAAAGCCTGTCGTTGTTTAGGGTATATGGGGGATCATACTAACCAGGTTTGTTGAGATTTTAATAAACAATTGTAAGCATCCCTAGTAACCAATCAGTACAATGGAAAGTTGAAGGGTTTTTGGGTAATAAATTGTTCAATCACTCACATCAATCGTCTCAAAGTTTATCTTGCTACCTAAAACATATGTCTAATTTTGCACAGGGAGAAGGCATGAAGAGAAAGGTCGGTCTGTTTCCGAGATGAGGAAATAGCAGTTCTGGATCAAGAAATCCAACGAGTGTCCAAACAAAATCTGATTTTTGAATTGAACAAAAAAAACATTATTCTTTGAAAATATGCATATTTACACATACACATATACATATACATATACGCTTTCATTTTCGTACACATATTCATATAAACACGTTTGCCTTGCATTTCATTTGATTTCCAAAAAACAATCGATAGCAAGCATTATCTTCATGGGAGGATGTCCGGATAGCAACCATTTTCACGGCACCTTTTTCGCTGTGTTTTTTTTGTGTTTTGTGTTGCGGGTGGTGATGATCAGCTCAAATTGCTAAATGCCTGGGAACATTCCACCAAAAAACATCAGGAAAAGAAAACTCCCGCAAAAGAGAAACATCATGGAGGAAACCTGCCACTGATCCGGATCTAATCAGCATGCCCGTAGCGAAAAACCAGTTTGGTTAGTCTTTCGGGTGGATGTTTTTCGCGGACGTTTTTGCGAAACCTTGGACGGCTTTGGATGCAGTTCCGATTTTTGTTGTATCTCATTTGCGATTCCAAAACCTTCTGCTTCTGGGATGTCCTGCTGGTACTGTGGGTTTCAATGGATGAAATTCAACCTACCCCCTTAGGTAAGTAGCTTGATTTTTTTCCCGGTCAAATAGGTGAAATAAACAACCAACGATTCCTAACGATCGTGAATCGATCACGGAACCCAGCCGGACACGAATTTTTGGGATGTAAAACTAGGTGGTGGTTTCAAATATTGTTTATTTTCATCCCTACTTGGGGAAATGATCCAATTCGACTAATATTTTTCAAATGGGTGGAGACCACCAACTAGATTTCCTATTAACATGATCCCTTTCCAGTGGAAAAGTCAATTTTTGGGGGATGTAAATCTAGATCACGCCTATAAGAAGATTGATGTAACCCCCGCATCCTGGCATGTTTTGGGGGTGGAAGCACTCTAACCATTGAGAAACTCTCAGTCTTCAAAACCACTCCGAGGCACAAAATATGTTTCATGGCAAATCTTGTTCTTATTCCTTATACCATACTTGGAGGATCATCCCAGTTAGTAAGTGGTTAGTAAACATGGTTAGTAAGTCCCCTAACTGGGGTTATTCCCCTCACAAATGGCCTAAATGGCTTGTAAATGGGGATTACTAACTACTTACTAACTGGGATGATCCTCCAAGTATAATCCCCTTTGAGTCTAGTGGGACAACCACGACATGATATGGACTCACCAAAAGTTTTTGTTCAGCGCTTTTAAATGGGCCAGAAATGTAAGTGTTTGCCGAGTTGTTTAAAGGGTACCCTCCCTGAAACTAAGATAGCCTCTGAAAACAGACCCCTGGAAAAGGAGATTCCTATTGGAAACCACCATTTCTAGGGGCTATGTTAGTTTCAGGGAGGGTAGCTTTCAGGGAAGATGTTTTGCTAGGTTTGATCCCTCCAGCCCTATGATTTTTGTCGGTTGAAAATCGCCATCATTAGCCCAGAGAATTTGAAGTCCAACTGACCGTCGAAGGTTCAGAGATTTTTGTTCCCTATCATTCGGGCCGACTGCAGGTTCCTTAAACCAAAAATTGGGAGAGTTAAAATTTTCGTATCTAAGTTCTTGAGACTATTACTGTTGATAGTTTTAAACGCAGTGACATGTAAAACCCCCCCGAAAATCAATGAATGAGTTTTTTTGGTGTTGTTTCACCCCTATAAGTGGAGTTATTGTACTGTTGACTGTTGATGGTTCAGAAATCCAGCCAACAATTTGATATGGAAGGATATCACAGGGTTTTTTTTGCTTGGGGTTTCATTTACGACATGGTGACGAAACCCTGGAGTTCTGAGCGAATCAACAGTATCAACGGTGTTTTTTTCAAAAAGTGCTATCTTCTTTGGCGGTCAAAAAAAGCCCCGGTGATTTCAGGTGCAATTTTAGTTTTCGGATAAATCATTTAAAAATCGAGAAATTATAACCATGGCCAGCATCAACAATGCATGGCAGTCATATTTTTACCTACAATTAGTTGGTGTTTATAGTACCCAGATGCCCCAAAAGTATGATTCTTTTTAAGCCTACATGATTTCGGTGAATTTCATGGCCACTACGTAATTCACAAGGGGAAATCTAGCTAAATATTCCCATCCCATGGAGCATCTGGGGTAGATTAATAGGCACATCTTAAAGTTCTACATTTGGCCCTTGCCGGATTTGCAGTCGAGTCGTTTGGTGGGTTTCACCCATCTTCTTTGGGGCACCAAAAAAAAGGCGGAGAACTTGAACCTCTTTGAAGCGTTTGAGGTTAGGGGTTTTTTGGGTTGGTAGAATCTCCCATAAGAATCCCTAAAGATTATGGGAATAGTATGGGAAACTTACCCATAAAGGGCTCCCCCCAGGGGGTCCCTGAAAATACCTTTGATAGAAGTTGAAAGTTTGGAACATGATCTGGTGGCTTTGTCACTGTTACAGTTATGGTGCCATAAACATGTTTAGTTTCTAGGTGGTGGTTTCGAATATTTTTTATTTTCACCCCTACTTGGGGAAGATTCCCATTTTGACTAATATTTTTCAAAGGGGTTGAAACCACCAACTAGTTTTCTTATGTTCACCCCGAACTTGGGGGAAGAGATAGCTTTTTGAGGTTTTTGTTTTTTGGATGGGTTGAAGCAGAAACCACCGACTAGAAGTATATAATATATATATATATATATATATTTGTGTACTCTATCCATATGCATATAAAAAACATTTGAGGGCTTATGATCAAGACAAGCACTAAAACTGTAACATTTAGCAGACATTAAATCTGTTTGTTGACCCTAGCAGCGAATTTGCCAAGCATTGCAAAAGTTGGGGCCCTGTTTTTTTCAATGAAACCCTGGACGTGTTCATCGAAGTTCCTTGTTGTTCTGTCAATCTTGGGGTTTCAATATGTTTCATGGGTGTTTTTAGCTATGTATATGTTTATGGGATTTTGAGAATGTGACTCCCAAAAGTGATTTGCTGCAAGAGACTCTAAGGTTATCCTCCGGACCTATTAATCTTTGAGTGTTCCAGTATCCGCTTGAGCATTGAAAAAAGGGCCCCTGGTTGTTCCTTCCATTTAGGGAATGACAACCTACCGAGTTATGCAGGGATGATAATAATCTATTATACAGATCCCTATTGACCAACCAGTAACCAGTATAATGGAAAGTAGGAAGGTTTTTTTCGTGGCTCACTTGATAGCTCATGGTCATGATCATAACTTGTAAGTTTGGTGATGTTACACATTAAGTTTTTTACAATACTTCTTGTACCGGGCCTATTTCAATTGTGGCCATGTTGGCTGCCAAGTATTGAAGAATTCCTGTTTTAAACCCACAAGTATCGGTGGTTTCAAACATGTTGAACCAACATGAGAACCCAAGAAGCTTCGGGAACGAAAACAACCCTAGGTGATTTGTTTATTTTCACCCCGAAATTTGGTGTTTCATGACTCTACCATTTTGACTTTCGCATATGTTTAAACAAATGGCTTGGTGAAAAACCCATGCTTCAACCACCACCAAAACAAGACAATCATGAATCTTAAGGACCCTTCAAAGAGGCCCCCCTTCGCCGAAAATGCTGCGGGTCCCAAAATCCTCCGCGAAGAAGTCGCTTTTGTCGGTGGGTTTCGCTGCGACGATGGGAGCTGCAAAAGCCACGAGATGCGAGTCATTGAGACTGATGAAATTGAACAATAAATCTCATAGGATCCATGTAATTATGGTAGATAATATCGACTAATTTACCCAAGATTCAGATTCAACAACTGTTCATATAGGTAGATATACCAGTTCCATGGATGATATGATGATATCTGGTAAAAATTTCATCGCGATCGAGAACACGAGTTTTGGGTCCCCCCCAAAAGGTACTGGCAGCTGATTTTTTCAAGGAAATCCCCGGCTTTTTCAAGGGAAATCTGAAGGTGAAGGTAACAATATAGGGGTTGTGTTCAAATCCGGGATTCACCCTCAATCAATTCGTGGAATCAAGGTTCCAGCCAAAATGCCAAGAGAAAAAACACCCTCATCAAAATGGACGTTTAAGCGCAGTGAGCAGTTGACCATCATTATTTGGGGATGACAAATTTATCCAGCTATACAGGGATTCTAATAAGCCAATACATATCTAGGTGGTGGCAACTCAAATATTTTTTATTTTCATCCCTATTTGGGGAAATGATCCAATTTGACTCATATTTTTCAGATGGGTTGGTTCAACCACCAACTAGCCAGTTGACCATCATTATTTGCTGTAGGGGATGACAAACTATCCAGCTATACAGCCATTATAATAAGCCAATACAGATGGATCCCTATTAAACCAACCATTATTTCATGGTTCAAGTCCGAGGGTTTTGACCCATTTGTGTTCCCGCTAAAAACGTGGCGGCGTCGAGTTCGAAGCTATGACCCCAAAGGAACTCCGCAGCGAGGAAACTCGATACCCTTTGCGCTTGTCCAAGCAATGGAAAACCCCTTGGGAGATGTGAATGCTAGTTGTTTATACTTGGATGTCCCAGGAAGTTAGGATTCATGGTTAGTAAATGGCTTACTTCACCTACTTATAAATGGGATATATTGGGGTTATAACGTTATGACCCATTTGCCAACCATTTACTAACTTCCTGGGACATCCAAGTAATTCCATAAGGAAGAAAACTCTGGTTGTTTTAGGTTGTATAGAGGGTTGGTTATACTACCCTTTGTTATACAGTTTATTATATCATTAATATCGCATTATAGGAATCCCCATTGAACAGCGAGCATTATGGAAAGTGATAAGGGTTCTTTTCCTAGTTCATATTATGCTCACAATAGTCTCAGATTACAACTGCAACTGGGGTGATTTGCAACAGGTTTATTGGGATGATGCTAGTGCGTACCCTGAAAAACATGTTTGACATGTAATACTTGGTACCACCCATGACGATCAACAAAAGCATGTGACTGTCCGAACTTAGGGGAGGATTCACTATGAGATGGTTCGAGGGTTAGGGAACCCAATTTTTTTAACCCAAAGTTACTGCTTGGAGGATCATCCCATTTAGTAGATGGCTTAAGAACCATGCTGATTGTTTTCGTCCCCTAAATAGGGCAACATGGGACCCCTTCCAAATGGCCGCACTCCATGGCTTATGAATTGCGTGTAGTTAGAAGTCCTGGGATGATCCTCCAAGTACTGAACCTTACAAGGCTGTTTTGGGTTGGGTTTTTGCCTTATGTACAGCTCACTTAGGTGAGGATTCCTCCATTTTAGGTACCTGAAATTTAGGTAACCTTCCTAAAAACCAACAAGTTCAACTTGAAACTGGAAAATGAGCTGGCTTCCCATCATCGACTCAAAAAAGTCACATGATTTTTTGAAGGGGGACCAACAGCTGTGCAGATCATGAGGATTATCCTCCCTAAAAGAACTAACAAATCATATTAAAAATGGAGGTTTCGAAGAGACAAGCTTTCCTTTTGGGGCGAATTTTGCTATTTACCTTGGAGATTGGATTTGTGGAAATGTACTGTGAGCCACAATTCACTCAAAAAATAACCGCAGGAGACTTGAACCATGAAATCCTGGTTCTTTAATAGGGATCCATACGTATTGGCTTACTGCTTATCATATTATAAACTATAAATTCCCAAAAACAACTAGGCAGGAAAAAATCCTCTATATGACCTAACCAACCAGGGGCCCTTTTTTTGCGTTTGGCCGGATAGCCCTAGGTTAGTGATTATACCTCGGATTGCAGAGGTGATAATTTCAGGAAAACCCTTTTTTTTAGGGCCATTTATAGGGGCCCCATAACTCCATTTATGACGATCGGTTCGGGGCCCGCCTGGCCTAGGTATTTTTGCTAGCTTTCAGTACACACTTAGATACACACCACTTCTGTGTTATTGGATCACGAAGCCCACAAACACGTTTGGACCAGTGCCCAGTGCAAGAGGGTGTTTCTTTTTTGCGTTTTTGTTGGCACTGCGCGTGAAACGTTGGAGAGGAGGTGGCGGAGTCAACTTGGCCTCACGACTTGAAATCTGGAAAATGGCAGGGGGTGGACATGAAAAAGATGCCAACTTTCAGTAATTGTCCAAGATCTTCGTTTTAAATATGTCACACCCTCAACCAACAAGTCATGAAATCAAAAACGGAGTTGTTCCATCCAAAAAGGCTCAGCTCAATGGTTTTCAGTGAGGTTTTTTTTTCACAAACACGTGCGATGCTTAGATGTTTGAGGAGGTTAGGATCAAAGGTTGGAATCAGTGGGTTATAACCCCAATATACCCCATTTGTAAGTAGCTAGGCGGTGGCAACTCAAATATTGTTTATGTTCGCCCCAATCCCTGGGGAAATGATCCAATTTGACTTATCTTTTTGGGATGGGTTGGTTCAACCACCAACTAGGTAGGTGAAATGACCCATTGATCCAAACCCTTGCTCCTATCTTCCTGGGACATCCTATCTGTAGGATTGGAAGGCGTGTTCCATGGGTTTTTCCGCACAAATACCAAGCCAACAAACCCAAAAAAGAACGAAAATGTCATTGGACGGATTCCATCTAGGCAACTC
>DF239627.1:0-57630 GCA_000507305.1 Breviolum minutum Mf 1.05b.01
TAAAAGCGGTCGCTCATATGATAGTTTAGGTGGGTTGAAAATACTGACTAGAGAAGTGTTGTTAGCTGATATGCTCACAAAGACTGTTGCTGCATATTACATAAAAACAGTCGAGTCAGAAGTCACAACTCACACTTTTGAGCGGGACATTTTTTGTGACGATACCATTTAGTTTTCTTAAATACTACAAGATTAGATGTTGAATACGTACGACGTATGCATGGAGTTATTCCGTGCAACATAAAGCTTATGATTTACAGTGGTTCAGAGTAGCAGCTTCCAAAATCTTCCTTGATTTTGCTGGAAAGCACCTTCATTTGATACTTTCTTTAAGTATGACAAGGCAACATGTCCGTTGGTTTCATGCCATTGTGTTGTTTAATACCCACTTCCCTTAGATGTCCTATTGAATCTCTATCAAATTCCATCTTAAAACCAATCTTTTTTCACCCATCCAACAAATTCTCCACATTAAACAACCCTAAGAATCCAGACCCCTCCCTAGAGTAGGATTGATGGCCCCAATCCCATCCCCAGGTCATAGGATTGGATCGCGTTAATCCCGGGTTCTTAGGATATACAAACGCATACGGATCCTTCCGGCAAATAAAAACAACAAATCCATGGTGCATTTGTTGGGAATTCCAACCTTCACAGCTTTTGACGTGTTCGGCCCACGTTTTTTTGAGGTGAAACCACCCCCAAGTTCCAGGTGCGTTCCGTGGGGGGACAAAAACGCCGATCCTTAGAAATGTAGTCATAAATGGTGTTTATATATATAAAGCTGCTACGTGGGGTGTATACAGATCATACTTTGCACAAGTTGAATCAAAGCCAGTCAACCAGTGACGGGGTCCACCATAAGGACCTTGTTAAATGGGAAAATCGGGACCCTAAAGATTGACAGGTATTGCCCCTCGGTGTTGTTGGGTTTCTCCTTTTTTTTAGGGTTGTTTCAGGTGATTATGGCAAAGCCTGAGTGAAACCCTCAGAATCATTTACAGATAAACTAGATTGTTTTTTCTGGCAATGGAAGGGGAACGATAAAAGGCGCTGGGGGGTATCTAGACTCGCTTTACAATGAGGAGCTAAGGAGCTATACCCAAAGGTTTCAAAGCACATCTTATTTGATTAAATCGGTAGATTTGCAATGATCATGTTGAGTCTGCTTAAATTTGGAGTCTGAACCACAGTCGAATGTTTTTAATAGACCGCAGGATGTTAGAGAGTAACATGTCGTCCCATGAGTTTTTTTTGGGGGGAAAGACTCACAGAACCAGAGAGTAGTAGTGAAACCTAAGTTCTCAATGCGTTTCGGAGGTGATTGGACACCCCAATCATCATCTGAGAATATGACTGGATGCCTAAGGTGTTACTTGGAAGGGGAACATCCGGAGTTGTACTTGTACTTCTGTGAGAATTTTCTTGCAGAAATTGATAGAAAGCAAGGAGTTGGTGCAGGATTTTGGCCATCAATGGTGTGTGTTTGGACAGGAAATGTCAGTATACCTACTTCAGCAACATATTGTCAGTTTTTCTTCAGATGTGTTTTATATATCTATCAATGTATCCAGCCCGAAGAGTAACATGTCACCTTAAAAAAAGGGACCACTTCAAAAAGGAACATAGTCTTCCAAAAACGCTTTTTTTCAGGGGATATCTGAGTTGTCAGGGAATATACCTACATGCCACATATGCAATGTAAAGGTCCAGTACAACATTCCAACTTTGATTCGTTTGTACATGAGTCATAGGATCCATGGGACGATTGTGTAATTTTACTGTATGTGCATGTACTATACAGTATACAGATCAAGCATTCATGTAGGTGAAAATACCAGTCCCTGGATCCTATAGCGGTACATGTTTCAGTCTGTATTTCTCTTGGTAATAAACATTTACTACATGTTGATGGTTCATAAATCCTGCACTTGCGACACATGAAAATCCCTGCAAACGCACACACACAACATAGACAAACTATATCGGGGTCCACCATAAGGACCTTGCTAGATGGGAAAATCAACCCTAAAGATTGACAGGTATTGCCCCTCGGTGATGTAGGGTTTCTCCTATTTTTTAGGTTGTTTCAGGTGATCATGGCAAACCCTATATATTATTAGATGATATATCAAAATCTGTACCTGCTTGATCACCTATAAACGAAATGATCAATCGTTCCTCATCAAGAAATGGCTATCCCTAAAAAATCAGGTCCCGGAAAAGAGCAGGATTGATAGTCTTTATCCATCCCCAGAATTTATTGCGGGGAACTAATCCCTTTCTTAGGACAGACCTGGATCCTTATAAGCTAGGGGTTACTGGGATGTCCATGGTACTTGGTAACTAGATTATAACCCCTATAAATAAGTAGATTATAAGTCCCCCAAATGGGTTATAAACCAACTTACTAACTACTTACTAACTTCCATAGACATCCAAGTAAAGCTTGCGGATCACCCCATTTTTCCAAAATAAATCTTCGGCATCGGCTCGGGGCCCTGCATTAACTTCGCCGGGAGGTCCTGGGTGACTCGTGATGAACAGTTGGAAAGCTTCACCTTTTACGAGTATGTAAATCCAACGCACCTGGGCAATACAACACGACGGCAGTAGCGTTGATGGTCCTTTGATGGGTTTTTTGTGGGGAACAAACACGACGGTGGCGGGAGAGAAATTAATGTACAGGATCGAAGTTGCTGTGTTTATTGTTGCAATAAGTAATTGACTAGGTGGTGGTTTCAAATATTTTTTTATATGTTTATCCCTATTTGTGGAAATGATCCCAATTGACTGATATTTTTCAGAGGGGTGGTCCAACCACCAACCATTTGAAACATGTAAAGGTTCAAGCTGTGTATGACTTGGAGATTCCAAGTCCCCGGGGTTGTCAGCCAATGAGGCCCTTTTGTGGTGTCACCAGTCATGCGGGTTGCTTGAAATAAACCATTTGAGCAGTGAAGCATATCCTGGTTGTTCAGGGTTTATAGGGGATTATAGCACCCAGTTTGTTATATAGGAGGAGGTATACTATACGCTTCGACCAGAGGGTATTTTTGTTGCAGATCTTTTTTGCAGATAAAAGAGAGTTGTGTCAAAATCCCAAAGATTTTAGGGAGATTGATTTTTATAGCCATAGTGAGCTCTAACCCCACTCCTGTACATATGATTTTTTATGATGGATCATCTGTTATCGAGGTATTTGCACATACATCATATATTCATAGTTCATATAGTTAATATAAAATACTACCATATGCATTCACATGTAGGATGTATTTCCAGCAGATAAAAAGGATTAAAATGTATAGTCCAACCCGTGACCATTTTTCTCGTGACGAAACTCGAAACTCCACTGGAGTTGATCTCTCAGGACCATCCGCTGCTTCATCCGATACAAGCTTCCCGGATCAGTTCGTAGAGACGCATCGTGAAAACGGTGTAGAGAAGGGCAATAGCTGTTGATTTGAATTCTCAGATGAGATATGTTCCAAATCTGTAAGGGAAACCAATAGTTCATAAGCCCTGAATAGGGCCGGCTATTTCTGGTGGGGGTATGGTGGGTGGTACGGTAGGTATAAATCATGGGTGATTTGCGTTATGAAATGGTGCAGAATGTCAGTTGTCCACAGATATGGATGAAGGTTTACTGGATTTGTGCTGGGGAAATTGATTTATTTTGCTTGATACTCACCGGGCGACCATACACCGTTTCAAAACCATATTGGCAGTATTCAAAGTGGTGTTATAGTTTTTGCCCAAAAGTCTTACTTGCAAATTCAAGCATTTGGGGTGACACGATTTCAGCACAAAATTCCCAGATGGGTAAATCACTGAGATCATTCAAGAACATATCTACATCACTGTATCATTTGCAAATGTATCAAAAAAACCTGTCAATTCTGTCAGTCTTCATAGAGGGCGATATCAAACGAGCCCCCTCTATTTCGGTGGCTTTTTGATCGTAATCCCTTTTCTGTCGTTTGGTTGGAAAACTCCACAAAACAAAGGGCAAGTCTCTTGAAGGAACATTTTGAATCAAAGGATTACCCGTTTCAAGGAAAATACATGAATACTTAATGTTTATGGTAAATTAGTATGGATGAATATACCATACCTGGATCCTATAGGATCTGACTTGCTTCTTATGGAAATCAGTGATTTCTGGATTTTTACACCGGTCTCGGTCTTATGACTCATGTCACCAAGTGCGTTGGGTCTTGGATGTCAAATTGGATACCCCTTCAGATCACACATCTGCTGCAAGGCTTAATTTCAACATTCCGTTCGACAGCTCAGCAAACGGAGACTGACGAAGATCAAGAGATTTTTTCAGGGTCAAGACTCGTTTTGAAAGATTGTTTTCCTGTTTTTGTTCATGCCATTTCGGGACAGTGTTGTTATTTTGTTTTCTTCTTGGATGATGGTAGTCACCCCTTGAATTGCAGACTCCAAATATTGTGATCGAAAGAAACACCACCTATTCAACGTACAGAGACATTCAATGCAATGATATACGGACGCGCACATACACATGCACAGGTTTTCTTCTCTGAATCGTGCTTGGAAAATCCATTCTTTGCGAATCCCACAAGAACTCTCGAATAACAAACTACAGTATCATACTGTTGTTATTATCAAGGTCATTATCATATCACTTCCGCATACCTGAAGGATCATAACTACCCTTCATGTTTGAGCAAATTTCTCCGTTATTTACGGCCAAACAAAAAGAACGAACAAGCAACACCCATGTGACTAGTATATTTCCTTACATGAAAACCATACAAAAATAAACGATTCATGGATCGGTAAATAATACCGATTTTCCCATGGATGGTATGACCCGAGGTCGTTCCTTTTACCCAACTGGGCTTTATTCAATTTAGCCAAGTTCACTGGGCGACGTTGGCATTCGGGCGTCGGATGCGTAGATGCGTTAAAACGGGATGTTTTTTTTGTCATGGAAGGTGCCATGATGACTATATGCTAAACGGAAAGGGGGTGTAATCTGAAATCTCAAGAAGATATCTATAATCATTATGATATAGTCTAGTACGATCTATATATACTCTAAAAATACCAAAATATGCTGACGATACCTGTTGCTGTGTTTTTATCCCCCAGGGAAGTAATCCTAAACGTTTTAGAGGTGGGGAAACGTGTTGGTAGCCTCCGTTGGATGTAAAAAACATCTAGTCATTTTCCTGGCTGGTGCCGAATGATGAGCAAAAATGGATGATCATTTCCTTTTCCCTACTACAGTTTCCGAGCAAAGGATCGCAACGAGGTGGGGGTTGAGCACCAGCTACTAGTGACATTTATGATTTGCTTGGTTTCGAAAAGAAGAGGTTCATAGTTGTCATTGATAATGATGCACCCCTGAAATTTAAGATAGATAGCAACAATGGCCATATTTAGAAAAGTCACCTTTTCCAAACCATCACTTTGGGTATCACATGTTAGTTTGTAATGGGTGTGTATGATCAGGATTCGCACCAATTTTAAGTGAACAAAATCCATAGGAGTATGACTTTTTGATTGCACAAGGCGATCTCAACCGAACAGTTGTTTTGTAAGGGGAAATTCTTCCAATTGGTGGATCCCCAAAATGCCATCTAAAATGTAGTTGTTGATTTGTTATTTCAGGTTTGTGAGTTAAAACTTGGACATCTTCGACCCTGCCCCCTTCCTGGTACGAGTCCCAAAAGCTGGGTTTTCATGGGAGTCCCTTACTAAACCAAAATGGTCCCCAAACTTACGCCACAATCCTCAGCAGTTCTAGCTTAATTTGCCAGGGGTAGAACCCAGAAAACATTTGAAAATATTTAAGCTAGAACTGCTGAGTATAATATGAATATATATATATATATACCCTTGGACCCCAAAACCATGAAACATAAAGGTTTTAAAACCTCCAGTATATGGGTTATAACCCCTCAAAATGGAGGTAGTGGGTTCCCATGGTATATATGAGTATATATGATGATTATTCGACAATCGTGTTTGACGACCTGGACCTGCATATCTCCAAACAAAGAGTTCCGTCATTCTCTCATTCTTTCATCACAAGAGGTGGGTGGTTGCTTGAAGCCATTTCATCAGGGGAAAACTTCTGACAAACAATCAATGGTTGTTTCCTGGTTCCCATAAAAGGTGGTAGGTAGCATATAATCCCCCAGAAGGCAAGGACTATAAGTGGTATATGAGTGGTTATATATTGCCAATTGGGTGATTATATGCTACCGCACCTTTTAAGGGAACCAGGAAACTCCATTGAAACAATTTTTACAAGCATCTCTTGGAACAAGTTATCAACCATATCCATATCATGCATGGATTTTTAGTTGTGACTTTGCCGGTAATAATTTCCCGATGTCCGGTCCGAATTTCCGACGTCATTTTTTTCTGGGTGGACACCGTCCGGACACCGGAGTCAGGCACCTTTTTGAAACCATGTGATGCCGGTAGTTTTGACAACGTCAACAACGACGATGACAACTTACAACAACAATGCAACATACCCCAAGTCCTATCCATGAATGATTTCCCACAACTGTTCTGGTAAATATATGTGTTTTCAGAATACAACGCGTGTTTTTTTGCAGATTTCATGATCTACTTTGCTCCAAGGCCATGATTTTAACAAATGCATAGCCTCAAGCAATAACATCTTAACTCATCTTCAGTTGTAAGGCATCTATCATGATTCATTTTATATTTCCATTCTAGGGACCACTCATCACTGAAAAACCACCGGAGGTCATGATACATTTTATGTGTTTTGTTGACTTCGTGGGACCCCGGTGGTTCCACTGAGTTGATGAATGCCCTTGAGAAGTTCGAGGATTTTGGCTACCAGAAGCGTGTGGATGAGCCTTGGATGTGACAAAAATCCGATGACGAAAATGTTGTGGGATGATGCTGCAAAACGTTGTGAGTTTTGGTATCCAGTTGAAAGAATTACATATATATATACAGTTAGAGAAGAAATTGACTTTTTGGCAAGTAGGCCACAAAATCTAACGCAAGTTTTGGTCCAAAGAAATGAAGCACTCCTGACGGCATGTAGTAAATGGATCCATCTCATTCCTAAATAAGCAACCTTGCCAGCACGAAGTCCAAGAAACTAAGCAAGCCCTTCCTGTTCTTCTTCGCACCACTGTGACCAAGCAACACAAAAGTATTCCCAGGTATGCATGATGGTCAAATTTGTGGAGGGAATGTTGAACAAGACAACATTTCATGTTGAGTTTGATAAATCACATGCACACCCTTAGATTGACATGGAAAAATATCATGATTTGCAATGATTACCCTTTCTCTTATTATAATCATGGCAGTGGAAAATGACCCTTTCTCATGAAAGGAAACTAACATCGGAGATACACCCATTTTCATCCATTTTCCACTGATTATGGGAGCTGAGGAAGGGTATTTTTTTATTTTCATCACTACCCGGGGAAATGATCCAATTTGACTAATATTTTTCAAGGGGATTGAAACCACCAACTAGAAAATTATGTTTTTTTTCCAGTGGAATTTTCATCAATTCAGTTCAGCTGAACCATGTGAAACCTCCTTGGGGCTGAGGAGAGAAAGTTCCCCATCTACGATGCAGTCCGGGCCTACAGAAGAATGGCCTGCATTTGTTGAGAGTGTTTATTTGTGGTTTTCAGACCGACGGTTTGACTTTAAAAACATTGTTTGTCCGAACGTTCGAAAACTGGTGGGTGGCTGATTCCATTGTCAAGTTAACTAAGATGTGTCTGACTCAAACCACTTAAAATCTGTTGAAAATGTTTCAAGATTTTCAAGACATCCTCAAATATCGTAGTCGTAGGTCTTCTTTTCACAAGAACTGATCTGCAACAGAAAGGATCAACAGCAACAGTCGGTCCACCGACCCGCAGGTCCTGGAAAGAGCGCTGAAGCGCAGTAGGTGTGAGGGTGTTGAACTGTTGCCACATGTTTGGTGGTCAGTGTGTTACTCTATGGGTACTAAGCGTCACCTATTTAACGTGAACGATGACAATGACATCAATGACAATCCACACTGGTAAATGAATCCGTTGTTAAGTACAAGAGATTGTACAGTATCCTATGACTTTCGCAACGATCTTTGCTCGGCTACGAGTGTATTACCGCCGGTCAGCCACACCGAATTAGTTTGCAAGCTAGTTTGTGTGTTTTGATCAAACTTGATATGTGTGATTTGCTTGTTGGCCCTAGAGATCACACAGCGTTATGTGAGTCAGAAGTTGCATGTGCCAAAGTAGTTAATCCAACACTTGCATCCACTTGCTACATCTCAGTACTGTTTGCATATGCACTTTGTGCATCTTTGTACAAAGATCTACGTACACACATTTATATACAGCTACGGTATGCTACAGTAACATTACTACTGGTAGTAGAGTCTATAGCAAACTCCACCATTATAGTGGCCCAGCATATCGGGGATTCCCATACACCAAGTCTCATCTTCAACATCTACAACTGAGAGAACTTCTAGACAACCTGTGTGTCAATGTGTATGTGTTTTTTCTTCAAGTCCTATACCCATAGGATCCATGGGACTGATATATTTACCTATACATTTACCATAAAAATCAGCCATTCATGTAGGCAAATATACCAGTCCCATGGATCCTTAGGGGATATGAATCAATATGCATAAAAAAACACATGCAGAATGATGCATATACCTTCGGGGTTGCCAAATCCCCTTTTTTCACAGTGGGGTAGATAATCGATTCTATGTTTGCATGATCCGGGAAGGCAACCTTAACCTCCATCAACATCCATCAACATCCACTGTTGCGAAATGTATTTGATGTATTTGCATAGTTACACTCCCCTAAAACAAAAAAACACCTGAAAATGGATGGTTGCAACAAAAAAACGAGATCGTTTCCTTTTGGGAGCCAGCCTTCCTGACAGGTGCTGTACTGTAGGTGGTGCTGAAATGCTGTTAGTTTCAGGGGAGGGTGCATCACCAGAATTCGGAAAACTTCGTCACGACGAAGCATTTACAAAAAAAGCTTCTTCAATGTAATTCCATCAGGCCTGGGTACATCACTAGGTGGTGGTTTCAAATATTTTTTATTTTCACCCCGATCCCTGGGGAAGATTTCCAATTTGACTACAGTAGTCTAATATTTTTCAAAGGGGTTGAAACCACCACCTAGATCAACTTTCAGCCAAGCATGAAATCATGAATGAATCGTCACTGTTTCAGGATGGATCTCCTTGGGGAGGATGGTCCCATTTCGCCACAGGCTCGGGGAACCTGCCTTTGTTGGGGCGACTTTTTGGATGGAAAAAACCTCCCCCTTCCTGGGGAAAAAAAGTGTACGGGGTGGTACACTCCCCGAAAACTAGCATGGCGATCGCTGGAAAATCCACGAAAATGTTCAATAGGAAACACACATCTTCATTCATGACATTTTTTTAGTTTTCGGGGGGGGGTAACTCATGTTTGTAAGATGACTAGGTGGTGGTTTCAAATATTTTTTATGTTCACCCCTATTTGGGGAAGATTTCCAATTTGACGAGCATATTTTTCAGATGGGTTGAAACCACCAACTAGAGGAGTTTTGTTTTGAATTGGTAAAATATAGTGCGTGAATCAACCAGCAATTATGCACCTTCCCTGTTATTCATGTCGCAGGTCCCCAGTGGCTTCACCTGCTCAAACAAATTCAGTCTTACAGACACGATACTGTTGATGGTGCAGAAATCCGGCGAGAAAACCACCTGGGATTTATAAAACCTCGTAAAGAATGGGAGAAACAAACGAACCTCAACTGGTGAGTTTTCCGGATTTCTGAACCATCAACAGTACCACTACAACGGTGTGAACAATGTATTTCTCCTGATCTCCGTCCTTTGATTATGTTGTCCTTTGTTTTTGTTGCTCTGTTTCATCACACAAATTCATATAGTATACTAACAATATCCATTTCAGGTGTGGTTTGTAGATATCTCTTGATCCCAGAAGATCTAATTTTGTTTGGTTGATTTTGTTCATCCATTTTTTTTTGGTTTAAGTAATTTTCTGTTGTTGATCCCATCAACGAGCTAATGGTAAGTTAGTAGATTTGGGGCCCGGTGGTTTGGATTCCAAGGATTTTCTGCTGAGGGGTACCCGTGTCCAATCCCAAACCACCGGGCGCCCAACAATTTACCATTATACCTATAGGATACATGTATGTATTGTATATGTTTTTCCTACTATTTTACACAAGAGTCAACCATTCATGTAGGTACTCTAGGGATACAATCACCTTCTGAGAGTAATGAAACCTAAATACTATGTGTTTCTGAGGTGATTGGACACCCCAATCACCATCTGAAAACATGACTGGATGCCTAGGGGTAAATATGCCATTTTTTCCATGGATCTGTCATTACCAAGGCTGACACCAAAAAAACGAGCCTAAAGGCTGCTGGCAAAGCCGTGTACCTTGCTTGAAAAATTTGGAGGCTTCAAAACATGTTTTGAATTAAGAAGGGATCCATGATTCTGAAAATGATTAGTCGGGGGGATATGATATTTGAAAAATAGTATGATATAGAATATTTCTATATGTCTATATTTAATTATATGCATATATGATAGACGTGATTATCTAACATATGGATTCATGTTGTGTTTTTTGGTGGAAGTCTTGGGGAAATTGGTGAACATGTATCATGAATATCTTCATTTATATATGTTCAGGTTCAGAGTCCCTCCCCAACTGCCATGGTCATGGTCATCCCCATCCATCCCCATCCCATACCATCCATGGGACTTGTATATTTACCTATATTTTGGTTGATGTTTATGGTTTTCATGTAGGTAACCGTAGGTAAATATACCATGCATGGATGCTATGGGCATGGATAGTTCGAATGTCGAATTTCTGTCCCTAAGGATGGCCGCAGGCTCCATAGCCGCAGCAGGGAAGTCAATGCCTCAGTGACGAAGCAGTTTTACCCTCCCTTAAACTAAGAGCTCGCCCCTGAAAATGGATGGTTGGAAGATGAATTTTCCTTTGGGATGGCCCAATTTCAGGGGCGAACTGTTTGTTTCAGGGAGGGGATTTTGTCCTGCATTTTTTGTCTTGTCCCTTTTTTTGGTAAAGATACAGTTTTCCAAATTGGATTCCCGGTATTTGTGGGATGTGAAAAAACCTCACATGTCGCATGGAGTTTATTTTTATCAGTGATTGGAACTGTATTGTTTTCTTCTTATCAAAGTTGTGAGACTCCTCATTTAAACCTGGATGGGTGATTTCACATATGTTTTATTATCACCCCGCAAATTGGGAAAGATTCCCATTTCGACGAGCATATTTTCAAAGGGGATGGTTCAACCACCAACTATAGAAACTCTTCATCACTTGTGGTGTTCAAATCGTCAAGGATCGTGTATTTGTGATGGTAACAAGCTTAGGAAATTGCGTTTGACTGACAAATTAGAATTGAGGTATATCACATTACCCAAAAGATCCACGGGAATGGTCGATCTTTATGGTAAATGTAGCCAAAATATACCAGTCTGATCCACTCTGATGGATGCTATGGGATTGACTAGTGTTCCCGCCCTCCCAAAATGCGGGGATTCCTGAGGTCTCATGAAAAAGAGAAAGCATGAGTGGTGCCTTGTAGATGGAACAGGATGGGAGCATTGCCAGTTCTCCGTTCTCCTTTTCAGTGGTAGGTAGCCTCATGACCCGAGATTGTGTTGGTGAGTTCAAATTGAATATCTTGAGATATCTTAAGTTTGTTTGATTGACTTAATTATGATGTTGATCATCCTAAACCATGCTATCTAATACCAGCTCCTTTGATTCACAGGGTGTTCCTCCAAGGGAATCCAGTTCCTTCTTTGTGGATTTTGTCGGGTTTCTCCACATGCCATCTGATTGTTTTTTTCTGCCAAGTTGAGTGGCTAGAATCTTTGTTGCTGCTTCTCTCCCCAAGCAAATTTCCAGTTTGGGGAAGATGCTTCTCTCTTTTTTGTTCAACAAAATAGCCATGCATGCCTTCTATGGGTAATAGGTTTATGTATATAATTTTATCCATGGCATCCATGTATGATATATCAACCCATAGGATCCGTGTATGGGAAAACAGCTGGGGTTCCAGAAAGATGGTTGGATAAGGGGTCCGAAGTAACATCCCCCTCCTTTCGGGTTTTTTGTTGTTGACAGTTTCAGGCTGCTGAATCAAAGATCTGGATTGGCTGGGAGTTTGCCTGTGTATGACAATGACTCTATGACGGGCATTGATTTAGTTTTAGAGTCCCAAAGAATGATATCCAAAAGTGAATATGAATACACAACCCATAGGATCCATGTAGAATACAGTATGTTAACTGTCTACATCTACCACAAAAATCAACCTGGTCAAAGTGCCATTCACATGCCTGGATCCTATGGGGCAAGACAGAATCGACATGATTTCATCAGAGCTGCCATCCAATATTCAAATCCGAAACATAGTCACTTCCACAGCATGCTTATAAATCTGGATTCCACAAAACATCGTTTTTGACACTTGCCCCCACCCCCATTTGGTATTTATATATATATATATATGTATATATATATATATGTTTATACTACCAACTTTTTTGGAAGTGCATATGAAAATGCATGATTTGCCCTTTTTTTGTTGTTTTGTTCCCTAAATGGCTCAACAAACGAATTTCCATTGTTTGTTGATTCCCTCAACAACTTATGCGAGCACATCTCATTGGCCCATCCAGGTTGGGTCATCGATTTCTCGTATGGTGACCCCGAAATGCCAGAAGACTGTCAGATGTCAGCGCGTTGAAGCGATGTATCTTTTTTGGGTTCCAAAGATTGAAGCGTGAAGAAGTGATTCGACGTTGATTTGACATATTAATTTGACAACTATATATATATATATATATTTAAATATATACTAATGTTTTGGTTGAAGTCCTTATTTTGTTTCACCTCATACTTGCAGCTTATATGAATTGCCGAAGAACAATGTGTTTTTCTTGTTTATTAATGCAGGTGGGATGATCGATGTCATCACCCCATCTACTAAAGGTCTAGAACGAGACTTTTTGGGGGGTGAAAATCCAAAGGTCAAATAATGGGATGATCAAATTAGACCTAGGTGGTGGTTTCAAATATTTTTTATGTTCATCCCGATCGCAGGGGAAATGATCCAATTTGACTTGCGCATATGTTTCATTCATGGGTTGGGAAAAAAACCACCAACAAGAGATGATTTGGATCTATCCCCCTCAGGATTCCAGTGGCAAATGAGGGTTTAGGTTGGAATTCCCTACTAAAGCTGCAACGTTCTTAATGGTGACTGGAATGCCATTTTACAGAGGTGAAGGTTTGGTGGGCTGTTTGACATATCCATTTTTCGAACACGCTGACATGCTCGCCGTGAGACCCCATTCTGGGGGTGTCAGGAGGACGGGCCGTTCTTTTGGCGAAACTCAAAAAAAAACGGTAGCCGTGGCAAGAATTGGCAAATGACATCGTTGGTTTTCGGTGTTGTTGTACATTATCTAGGTGGTGGTTTCAAACATGTTTTTTTTTTTCACCCCGATCCCTGGGGAAATGCTCCAATTTGACGAGCTTATTTTTCAGATGGGTTGGTTCAACCACCAACTAGTTATGTAGACACAAAATTTCCAGGTGATTCAAGTTGTGACCTTTTTATGCCATCTTTTTATCCCCTAGAGGTCACGAACAACAACCTTTGATTTCGGGGTCACTTTTAAACTCACTATCCCAACAAAGGTCGCAGAATTGCCAGGTTGGGATTTTTTGGAGTCTATAGCCTTCATCATGATCCCCTTTTTGACGAATATGTCTCAAGTAAGTTGAGACCAAAGATTCAACAATCTTGTAGGAATGCTTGTCACAAGGTGGACCTCTACTCAGACCTGACATCTCTTGTATGCTGCCTTTCAAATCGCCATATCAACCTGGGAATGTAGGCCAGCATGGCGTGTTGCATTTGAGCATGTTGTGAGTTGTGGGCAAAGCTTTAAGTCAATGGATGACCATGGTCCTAGAAAGAGGGTGACAAGTGGCTCATTATCTACTGTAGTAGGCAATAGATTGTTGGTTTGAGTATTTACTCTTACACATTTGTGAATGGTCTAGGACTGCAAAGTGCGTATACATATGCATATTTGGCTGTTGTCACGGCTACCTTTGTGGTGACTTTCTGCGCTTTCCGGCCGAGCGAAGGATTTTTAGCGCCAAACTTCATCAAGGTAGCAAAAGCCATCAATCTTTTGAGAAGAGTCCATTGAATCCCAATGATTTTGCGAGAGACGTTAATGCAGCCGATTCAATCCTTGAAAAATCCTAAACATCAAACGGTTGCGTATCAGAGAAACCCTAGGAAAAGTAGATGACTGATCTCCCTATTGTCAGTCCCTATAGTTACTACAGTATCAACTTTGGAAGGGCCAGATCCGTCGAAAGAAACTTCGACTTTTACGATAGGAATCTCTGACAGAATCTGGGATATTTTTTGTTCGCCTAGCAAGGCTTAAAGATGCATAGGGATTCACTGGGAGGGTGCGCATCAATCACATTACATCATTACATCCTATAGATTCCTGACACTAGAGTTGCTAGGTGTTTTTTTTAGATTGCATATTGTGGGAAGATTTTTTTCGCTCGCTGTGCTCGCAGGCAAAAACAAGATGTTGTGCCTCCACAGATACCACAAGAAGGAATGGTGGGACAGTTGTCAGTTGTTGGGAAATAGGAACATCCAAAGTACCATAAGTCATGATAGTATTGATATGTATTGATAGTTTAAGGGTACCCTCCCCCATGAATAAGACCTATTATGGGATGATGGTGTTACTAGTCTCTAAAAAAGAGGCCTCCGGGGGGGTGGCATTGGGGGGCGGCTACCCCTTAGACTCCTTAGATTCCCATGAATAAGATACCTAAAATGCCGAGGTTCAATTTGGCTGGTCACCACCAGGATGACAGCTTACAGTTTTAGTGATGGTTCGAATCCCTATAAAATCTCTAAACCTTTATTTGCCACTGTTACTTAGTGGGGTGTAGATCTAAGTGCATATGTGTATATATATATATATGTAATTCAATTGAATATATGTTGTGCAAGCATCTTCAACTATGAGCAAAACCTCCGTTGGGGGGCTATTTCATAGTGGCATGCCTGCCAAATAACTATGTTTTCAGTAATGAAAACATCACATCATCACGAAAAACAGACCTAGGATGTGAATCTCATCAGATTTTTCCCGATTTTTTGAATCGCAGGTTTTGGATAAACAGTTTTGAAGAGCCACCAGAGTCCCGTGGTATTTCTTTTCAGAGGCAACAATTTAGTTTACAGTTTACTCCTTGGTGTTGCAAACATGAACTGATGTTTAATGATTTTATCTTTTTCGTTGAATCCTTCTCTTTGTGTTCAAAATTGTTGTTAGTTTAAGGTCCGAAAAAAAAAAACATGGCATTTGTTTAAGACTGAATTTGAATCAAAAAACAAACGTTGAAGTGTTTGAAAGAAAAGTACCCAAGGAGTGCATATTTTGGGTTCACAAACACCCCCGTGACCCACGCGACCCACGAAGCCGAAGCGCGCAAATGGCAAAGCTCAACAGAGATGTCGGGGAGTCCCCCTTGTTGGTCTAGGGAAATGCCTTACCTTTGTACTGGAGTCCCGTTCCAAGATACAATGATACTGATTATATCTGATTATATACTTGCTTGTTGCGAAATCAACAAGTTTGTTTGCTTCAACCAACCAATCTGTTGTTTTTGAAGAGCTAGGAATTGTAGAACAATGTCAGTACTTTAAGTAGAGTTATTGTTTCTCAATCAAGTGTTGACTGTTGGTACAGTAGTGGATGGAAAGATGTGTATTGTGTCCATGTATGAATCAGGTTTGTAGGTGCGAGGGTCCGTTGGTTGACGAGGGATGACTGGAAGGTTTGCCTAGGATATTATGGTTCTTGTTTAACTGGAGTGCCATCACACGTGCAAATTGAAACATGACCAAACACCACTAAGTATACATAAAATAATGGTATTCAGTACTTTATTTTACATAGGACTGGTATGTCAAACAGAACGTTTTTGCGTTGAAATCCCTGCTTTTTGTGGCCACTTCAAATTTCAAGTTATTTAATGGCACTCTAAGAATACAGACCCCTCAAGAGAGAAGGATTGATGGTCCACAACCCATCCCTGATCGGTCATAGGATTGTAGGGGAAATCCCGGATTCTTAGGACATACTGGGATGTCCATTGTCCCTTAAGTAGGTCATAACACAACTTACTAACTAGTTACTAACTTCCATGGACATCCAAGTACAAACGGATCCTAGGGGGGCATGTAACATGAGGGACTTTCCCTTACATTGGATTTCCCGGCTCCTCGTTTTCCGACCCGACCAAAAAATCTGCATTTCCGGGCGATGAGCGCTGAAAAAAGCACTGCGAAACGAGATGGGCCCTGAAGCCGTATCCTTAATACATGGAGTGAAATGGCTACCTTTGGACCCCAACAACCCATGGAAACATGAAGGTTTTAGGCCCTCAATATATGGGTAATATTCCCCCCAAAAATGAAGGTTTTGGGTTCCCCTGGTAGCCCCAAATCAAATGGCCGAAATTACCACGACTAACTGGGTCTGATTTCACCCCGATTTAAGTCGAGCTACTTCACCCTATTTGCAAGCAACTCCAAGAAGGGGTCCACAAGTTCATAGCTAGCTTTGGACCCCAAAATGAAGGTTGAGGGGTTTAAAACCTTCCATTTTTCCATGGCTTTTTGGGGTTGAAAGGTAGTACATTTAAGGCCACATGTCCAAAAAAACACCAATAAGCCCAGGTAGGAAACCCATCCATTTGTGAAAAATGTGAGTTGTGAAAAAAAAGAAGATCATAGATCTCCCCCAAAAAATCATGTTTTTGATGTCCGGTCGAATGATTATGGATCTTCAACATCCACAACCCCATCACAAAATATACCTTTATACAACATAGTGAATTTTGCTGTGCTTCTTTACATCATTCGCGCAACGTTTGCATCGCGCAAACCTGTTGGTTCACGTGTTCTTGAAAAACTCGAAGAGTTGATTCACGACACAGGATGAATCGGCTGGTGTCGACACGAGCGAATGCCATCTGGTGTAAAATAACACAGCGGAAAACACAAGGATATGAAAACACAAGTTAGATTTTATGTACCAGACTTGGACAATGTTTTTTTTTGACATTGGATAATTGGATATGTTTCTTTTTCGTGTTTCATCTAACCCTATTTTTTCAATCAGTGAAAATCTACGCTGCTTCATTTTGGTTTTCATCTCCCAAGCCGGTCGTTCTCGGTCCAAAGGCTGGTCGTCATTTTCACACATCTTACAAGTTTGGTTCCATGGACATCAACATCCGAAAAGACGTGGCCGACACCAGGGTTCTTGCACCTCCATTGGTTGCAGCATCAGTCCGGATTGGCAGCGGGGCGTCCGAAAAATTCCAAGTCTTTGAGAAGTCGTTATTTTTTGATGTTTTTTTTGCACACTATATGAGCACACTATGGGCAATGAAGCAAAACCCTTGGTTGTTTCGGGTATATTATAGGGGATTATTATACTACCCACTTTTGTGGGAATTATGATAAACCATCATATTTGGATCCCAATTAACCAACCAGGATTTCACGGAAAGGAAGGGACCCCAGGTTTTTTTCATGGCTCATATAGCGGCGAGTACCACCACTTTCCTCGGTGTTTATGGCATGTCACGGAAATTGGTAGCTTAGCTAAGAACGAAACTAATATATAGGTAAGCTTTACACTTTACACTCAAACAAAATATCGCATGTTGGAATTGGCTGTATAAAAAAAAAACCTCTAGTTCGGGAAAGAATGGCGATTTGTTCCAAACGGCCAATTTGGCTTGTAATGAAACACTTCCCTACCAAGACTTCACATCTTGACGTCACCCGTGAATCCTTTTGGCCTGTGCTGACGGCGATGGAGGTTGCCTCCGACACTGGGAGGATGCCACTAGGGGATCACCCAACATCGTTGGGTCGTGGTCCACCGGTGGTACTGGCAAGAGCGCAGAAAACATGAACAAAGGGGATGATTCCCAAAGATTGCCAGGTTGATTTGAGTGAAGATATGATATTCCATGTAAAACAAAAATGATTGCAAGTATGTTTTTAGAAATGTATATATATATATATACATTCAAAACATGAAATATGTCATACATAACCAATTTTATGACATGTATACTACAACACATATCTTTGCATTGAAATATCAGAAAGTTATACAGCAAATATGCTCAAGGTAGCCAGAACTGTGGCTGTGACTCAGATACGTCTGGGTGGTTTGCCCCCCGATTCTGATGGCTAGTCAACCTACGTACCCCCTAATGTACCCCAATCAGAAACAAGAATTTGATAAGGCCTTATCAAGTGAAACTATGATCAATAAGCCCTTAACAAGGCCTTTTTTCTTGGGGGTATGTTAGTGAGGGGGTAGGTCGACTAGCCATCACCATTGCAATCATATCTAGGTGATGGTTTCAAACTATTTTTAAAATTGCGTATTTTACGCCCGCCCCTTGAGAAAAACTAGGCAAGTTGAATATTTTGACATTTTTCAAATGGGTTGAAATCTCCAACTAAAAATTGATTGCGAGACCATTTTAGTTCATGATCCTGTCCTAATCTATATAATCTCCACACCACCTATGGGGACTGTGAGGCACTCAAGGTATACCAGCAGTCAATGCTGGAAATGGAGAATGGAAAAACAATGCATATAATAATTTTACATGTGTTTTTTTACAAAAAGCCAAGGGGTAAGAAGATCAAGATGCAAACAATATATCCGTGTTCGGCGTGTTCCCCCTCCCACAAAAAGAGTGACAAAGGGTGTCCACATGTCCTTTTTTTTGGGGTGATCCTCAAGGTTTTCATTGTTTTGCAAACTCCGTGCATCCTCGGGGGGGTGGATTGCCCTGGGTCAATTGGTCAGAATGTTCTGCAAGTTTTGGACCCCAAAGACTGATGCGAAGAGTCATGGGCCATCAATTCATATCGGAAAAAACCTTTAGCTGGGTGGTTGTTTCAAAGACTTTTTATTTTCACCCCTATTTGGGGAAGATTCCCATGTTGACTAATAGTTTTCAGATGGGTTGAAACCACAAAACCAGTTAGATGTTGGGAGCAAAGAAAGCTTGTTTGAACATCAAATCTTGAATTCATGGCGTCATCACATGAAACTGCACATAGCCCAATTTGTGTTTAAAAGAAGTGGCTATTCAACAAATCATTGGTTCGGTTTTACCAGGAACCTCAAAAAATCTGTGGACATCTTGTACTACATTTTGCTGCGCCAATGAATTAGCCATGCCACCAATGCGACCTGACATCCCCCGAGTTAGGCTGTGCCAGAGTTTGATGGGTTGTCAACAGCCTGACAGCTATCGTGCTATCAAGAAAAGGCGTGTGTTTTTTTTTTGTTCGGCCGTGAAGGAGAATGTTGAGTGAATTGGTGAAATTAATTCGTGAAATTAATTGATTTTCATGAGGTCTACAGACAGAATCTGTTTTTGCTTTTGCAAGTTGGAAACCGCAGCTGAGTTTCTTCGACTGATTTTTCAACCCGTTTTTTTTCAAACTGCAGGGTCCCACTCAACATTCATGACACACACACACACACATACTGTTATATTTTTATAAAAGATTGTTTCGAGAAGGTGTCATCGACAAACACAAAGACTGCCTCAAGCAAACATATGTTCGACGGTCATTGATTGAAGGGTACTTCAGCAACATGCAACACCTGCGATTATAGCATTACCCATAGCATCCATGTAAGGTATATTAGCATACATTTACAATAAAAGCCAACCATTCATGTAGGTTAATATGCCAGGGTTCCATGGATGGTATGGGTAAAACATCACAAGACCGAACATGGACGACTTCCCCCCAAGGATGTCGCAGTGATAGGGGCCAATCCGTTTGGAAAAAAGTCGAGTTAAACTCCCCATCCAAGCGATCCTTTGGTAGCCACCTTTCACTTAATCCTAGATAATTCCATGGTTTGCGGGCCATATGTCCCCTTTTTTGGTGAGATCTGGGGGTGGTTTTAAAAATCACATTTAGCTGCTTCAACCATGAAGTAAGTACAACCATAGTGCACCATATTTTTTTTAAATTGATCTTTCAGTGGGGAGGTGACATACAGGGGATCGATGAATCGCAGTTCGGGAGCCATGCCGCTTACCCTGTTTTGCCTGGAACTGCAACTGTTCACCGACGATGCAGAAAGTTCTTCAAGGCAGGACGTTGTTTTGGTGCGGAGAATTCACTCACGGCTTTTGAAGCCTAAAGTCATAAAGGTGGATGGTTACCCTAAGGATCCATGTATGGTATATTTGCCAACATTTGGCTGATTTTTATGTTCAATGTAGGTAAATGTACCATACATGGATCCTGTGGGGATGGTTGGTTGAGATGATTCTCCGGATTTTTTTGATTGGGTGATCTTTAGGTTGTTTAGCCGTTCATTTTCAGGGGAAGCATTTTCTTGAAGGTGACGGATACCAAGATGGTATTTGGTGTTATATTGATGGCATGTGTGTAGGTGGTTAAGCATGTAAGGACGAGAATAAGGGATACATCTCTAGTTTTTTTTTACATAGATAAGGACCCTCCTACAACAGTCACTACCAGTAATGTTTTCTTTTAATTGGGGATCCGTGTTACCCTTTACTTCCTATTGTTTGGGCGGGGGAGTATCCCAATTTCTGCATTACAAAATGGGAGTCGCAGATGTGTACGTCTAGTGTCATTCCCAATACGCACCACTTGATGTGGGGTTATTTGCGCCTCTTTACACTGTGCTTCAACGGACTTTAAGAATTGTCTTTTCTTGACCCTTCCGTCTGGATAATAAAAATCGGTCTGTCACTATACTTACCACCCTGCTTTAACGATTCAATACGTCAGATGTGCCACAAATGACATATTTGGAGTATGAGCTTAGATACACGTGTGCCTTAAGCAGTTTCTCCAACAACTTTCATTGTGTTCACTAGTTTTCCATCCCTTGGATGTTCCTAAATATACACATGTTAAACATTTGTTTTCATTTGCGGCAACTGCTGTATGAGAACGACCTCCCGGCTGCTAAGAGTATCCTGCTGAAAATTATGTTGGTTTTCATAAGACCTCCTCCATGCACATGACAAAATATGACCAACGTGCACAGAATCCACCTTTCTGATGGTCTGAAACGTGTCGCATGGGTTCAATTTGACTTGACAGTATGGAGCTTTTGCATTTTTATGCAGTTACCGGAATACCTGTTATCTTCACCTCATACGTGTTCTTCTTGTATCATGTATGGTCATCAAATTCTCCAATTGCAAGAAATCACAGATGCCTGGAAAACAAAACCATCTGTTAATTTCCATCAACTTGAAACCCCTATAACCAGCAATCCAGTGGCCCTAAAAAATGCTACATTCCTACTGTTGATGGCTGAAATCCTGCACCAGTCGATGGATAGTTTATCCCATTACTTACAAGGTTTTAGGACCATCCAAACGGTGGTTGGGAATGGGATTTCTGACCATCAACGTTGTATGTTTTCCAGGTGTTTGTTCTTGTCCTATTTTGACGTTTTAGTTGTAGTTTCATGCTGTCCAACAAGGTCCTGGCCATATCTCGAGATGCTTCAGAAAGGTGCGCTGCCTTTTTGGGCAGCCAGGAGTTGGGGTATTTACATCCCAGCCAGCTAGGAGTGTCATGTTTGGTAAATGGAAATTCCAAGCTGTTTCTGGTTTCCTTAATAGGTGGTAGGTGATATTATATAATCACCCAATTGGCAGTATATACCACAAACATATTGCCAATTGGGTGATTATATGGTACCTACCACCTATTAAGGGAACCAGGAGACTCCATTGATCAAAATTGTATCAACCGCTTGACAATTATTTTCAACTATATTATATAGTTCTTATATTTTGATCCTAATGTGTTTGTTGAAAAGTGCTAAGAATATTTAAATAATCATAGAATATATGAAACTCAATTTGGAAACCACAAGAAAAAGGGGTGGTCCTATGAATATGAAACTGAACTTGGGATATCCATTTGTATTGGAATACACAACATCAACTAATGGTTACACCCTGGAAGATTAACGGCTGGAACCTACAAATTGCCCATGAAAAGAAAGGAAAATGATCTTCCAAGCCTCCATGAGGACATGTTCCATGTTAATCTTCAAGGGTGTAATTGTTGGTTTGGGGGCCCGGTCGTTTGGGGCCCTCGATTCGGGCACCCCACCCCCGGGCCCCATGGGCCCAACAATTAAGGAACCAGCTGAGCTAAGGGTGGTTGGAAAAAACTAAAACATATTCCCCAAATGGTGTGGTTTTATGGTGATTTACAAAGGTTGTTTCAACACACCTTTGGAACACACCCCTAAACCTCTACCAAAAGGCTAAAGAGGGATTTCTTTCATAATTGGCTTGGGGGATTGCCTGGGGTGTGCTCTAGGGGTGCGTTGAAACAACCTTTGATTTTACAAAGGTAGACAGTAAGAAATCATATCTGATACTCAGTATTTGATGTATTTGTGTGTTTCACTATTATACTTAATACAATATTGGTATGAACTATTCATTATCATTGGGTAAACCCATTCCCATAGGATCCATGGGACTGGTATATTTACCTACATTTACCATACAAATCAACTATAATAAATGTAGGTAAATATACCAGTCGCATGGATCCTATGGGATTAGTTGACAAAATCCGAAGAAGAAAAAACATGTCCTCCGCCCAGGGCTTCGGGACCCTTCTCCGATCTGTTCAGAAACGTCGCTCCAGTCGCTTGCGACAGCTTCAGGCTCAAAGGTGGGCAACCGAGAAGACGGGGTGGTAGAAAAGGTGTGAGTTAGATAGTGCCCTTATTATGGGCCCCCACAACCTACGGTTTTAGAGGTTGTTTTTTGTAAATAACCATAAATGACCTGGTTTTTAGGTGGCCAACACCTTATTTTTCATGTTTTTTGGGGCTTATGGTATATACATGCCCAGTTAATCATCGTTTACAAGTGGTGACATGATGGTATAGATATTATATATATTTATGTATCATAATTGAACTTTACATATTGATTTGTTGACGTCGAATTGACAGAATTAGCACATTTGACAATAGTACGGCGAAGTCAGGAGTGAAGTCATTGAATCCTGAGCTTAGAACATTTATCCCTTTGCAGCGGCTCATTGAAATGGGAATTTTACTTTTTGCCTTCGTTTCATCTTGATTCATGTCTGGCATGTGGGCATTCGGAGCATGCTATGCTGTTATATATGTATTTATATTGTTGAGAACCATCAAGGAGGTTGTTGCAGTGCCGAAAGTGGAGTTGATTTCTGCACTCTTTTGAAACACGTTTTAAGTGATGTGCAAATTCGGGTACCGTGAAACATAGTTCACAGGATTTCAAACGTTGGGATGTACTCCCAGCCATATATGAAGCAAGCTGTGATTCTACTTATCATCTTCTAGGTGGCAATGATGCACGTCATGAACACACCCATGTCCCATTTTTTTTTTCCGGATTTGTTTGATTTTCAATTCAGGTCAGCCTTGTTGTCGCTTTTGAAAGAGGAGGCGCCGTTGTCACACGTTTTCTTCTTGCAGTTTCACCAGACAGAAACCACCAAAGGTTGCAACCCCCGAGCACCAACACACGGAACTGATATTCCGGCTCCTTGGGAAAAAACAACAAAGCCATACCATTATCCATGGGACTGGTATATTTACCTATATATACATGTATATAGTTGATTTTTTGTGGTAAATGAAGATTTTAAATATACCAGTCCCATGGATCCGATTGGAAAACATCTACATACCAGGAATTGTTTGGATTGCATGTTCGGTTTAAGGGGATGTGAATCACATCCAACACTGTTGAAATGGAGTGGTTTCCCTCTTGATCCCTGTTGCGGTTTGCCATGAAGATGTGGTGTTTTTTTTTCCGATAAGATAACTAAAGGTTTGTTGACATGAAGGGGAATCACAGCATGGTTCAGAACATGAGTTTCTGTCCCAAGATGTTAATCATGGTTCATTAGGAAACGATGTTTGATATAAATGTATAAATGAGCAATGAAAAAGTCCTGCTCGTTTAGGGTATATAGGGGTTTATGCAGCCCAGTCCGGTGGTTATTATTTTATAAACCATTACAAGGATCCTTATTGCTGTAACCAACCAGGATTCAATGGAAAGTAGGGCCGATTCTTTTTTGTGGCTCAAATGAATGTAAAGGATACATTTGGGCTTCCTGAAAGTCAGATAGCAGATGGTACCCACCAAAAGAGGCCCAAAGAATCTTAAATTAAGTAAGATGATGCACAGGAGTAAGGTTGTGTAGATGGCATGATTGTCTCTTGTATGGTGTTTTGTTTTTGCAATTAGAGAGTTTTGGTGGCGTAGGCAGTATCAAGAGTATTCAGTATTCGACCACTGGCCTTCACCTTTATCTTTGCAAGCAGTTGATATGTCTTTTTCCGGGGGGCAAACTTGTTCAACATCAACTTTGGATGTAACTTTAGGGTAGATGAGTGGCACAAACAAAACATCTACGATGACAACATCCTGATGTGTGTAAGCATTCAGAAGGCCAATTTGTAGCGACCTAACCGCCGAGAGATTTTTTGTCAAACAGTACGTTTAGCAGGGGGAATCCTCCCCCGAAAATGGCTTTGTACTATATATTATATACTTGTATGATTCAGATTTGGAACTGATTCCGGTCTGTTTGCTCAACTATTCCTATGAAATCCAGCGAACCCGTTATAAAAAAATAGAACACATTGCAAATAATGGTGACATTTCAGCCAGTTTTTTTGTTTTAATCCTAGAATTATCTTATACATAATATATACAGTATACCTTTGGACCCCAAAACTATGAAAAATGAAGGTTTTAGGCCCTCAATATATGGGTCATAACCCCCAAAAATGAAGGTTTTGGGTTCCCCTGGTATATATATATATATATCAATGTTTATATACATATTTTGCAAGTTGTCTTCACCGAACACCACCAAAATAAAACCACGATAATCGTCATTTCAGCAACCTCTCAGCCCTGCTGCGGCTTCCTTTTCGCCCTCGAGCTTTCACAGGTTGGACCGGGTGACAAAAATGCGACGCTCATGGCACTGGAAGAGCTGAAAGACTTGGAAGTTCCATTGGAAAAGGAGAAGTCACCTGAGAAGTGAATAAAACCCTTGCCCAAGTGGGGTTGAGCTTGGTAGTTTATCCCATTCTTTATAGGTGTTTATATATCCAAGGGGGTTTTTGAATCACCAAAACCTAGATAATTAGTTGGTGGTTTCAAATATTTTGTTTTATGTTCACCCTGAAAATTGGGGAGATGATCCAATTTGAGTGTTTCAATTTGGTTGAAAAACCACCAACTATTGCTGGTTATTTGCTGGGTATTGGGGATTATACTACCCGATTTGGCGTGCAATAAGACATTATAAGCGGATCCCTGTCAAGATGCTTCATAAATTACCCTCGAGGGAACGCGTCCACGTCCCACCTGTGGAAAACGTTTGAATCATCGACTCAAAATTGTCTTTTTGGAAGGAATATAGCTAGTTCCTGGAGGGTAGTCCATAATGGGAAATCGTCCCTGATTTTTTTGAGGTGCAAAAAAAAGGAGATGTTCCACACCACCTAGATTTAAACAAATTTAGCAACCTCAGTTTAATATTGAACATGTTAAAAAAAGCAACTATAAAACTCTTTATATGGATGGTAGTTTCACTACATATTCACTACTGTTGATGGTTCAGCCATCCTGCACCTGTTGAGGTTGGTCGTTTATCCCATTATTTACAGGGTTTGATGCATCCCAGGTGGTTAGCCGGATTTCTTTCATTAACAGTAGCAAATCAGAAATATCACCACCTTGGATCGATCTCATCCAGACTCCTTCCGTTGATGATCCCATTCCAGGATCTTGTTCCAGTGCTACAGGGCCTTGCTTCCAAGACCTTGTGGCAGAGTGCTTTGGAGCTTTTTCATGAGGCGCATTGGGAGGGTTGACTTGGATGGTTGATAAATGGTCGTGAAACATCCACATACACCCCCAGAAGTGGAACAACATCGCGCCTGAAACATGGTGGTTGGAAGACAAGCCTTTCGTTTTGGGATGGCCTATTTTTTGGGGGCGAAATGTTAGTTTTAGGGAGTGTAAACCTTTCAAAATAAGCAGACATTTCAGGCTACATTTTTGGTGAAAGTAGATGGCTAGCCACTCCCAAAAGGTGGCGATTTGTTTTTTGGGGCCATGATAAACCAATGCATGGGAGTTGTGCCATCTACTTTCCAGGTGGTATAATGAATTCTTCGGAGTATAGCCAATATGATCTCAGTATGATGGAGTTGAAATATGTTTTTCAGTGCAGCGACAAACGCAGGTGCCAAACGTTTTGTCGTGCTTGTATAAACTTGGCCTTGGCTGTGCAAGCCTCCTAGGTGGCAACTTATTTTAAAGCAGGTTTGGGCATCTCAATCACTTCAGATCTAGATAGCAAACTGGTACCCTTCTGGAAGATATCCCCTTTTAAAGGTAGCTAGGAAGATGATTCAAAACGTTTCCATAGGTGGGAGGGCTGGACTCCTTCCCTGGAGGGTAGGTTTTATGTGCCTCTAACTTGAGAAATATATGTCGATGGGGGGGACGCATTCGCCAGACTCTACTGCGTATCCCGATCTTACATGACCCTCAATGATCAAAGAATGTCTCAACCTTTTGTTCCCAAACTGGTATTCAAACATCAATGAATCAAGTGTTTATAGCCGGTGTTTCTTAAAGAATCTTATACCCTCCAGGAAATTGACATATCCCACCTGGGGAAAAGGAAAATAATCGACTCAAACATGCCAAACATCAGGGGGATCTGTTAATTCCCTGGAGTAACGTAGTATTTCTAATGATTTCTTATTGTTTTGATATCTTTTTTTTGTTTTGTCAAACCCCCAAGGCATTTTACCCCCCCAAAATTTCACCTTCGTTTTTAAGAAACGGCGACCTTTTTTCCAGCCCAGGAGATGTCGGACACCAACGTTGGACCTTCTTTTGGAAGGGTGAAGTCTGAAGTCGGGGATCCTGGGATTGATTTGTTTGGGTAACAAAAACTCCCATTGGTTCCCTGTAGTTAGAGATAGTCATTTTTCACCAATTGTAATGGTTTATATACCTATCACAAGAATTCCAGTCCTTAAAGGTGGGATGAGTTTATCCTTTGAGCCAGGAGTTGTTTTAACACTGGCTCAGATGGATCATATGGGAGATATAAAATGCTACTATATGCCTATGATTTCAGTTTATTTTCCCCCAACCCTGTAAGAGTGGCAGGGCTGAAGGCTGAGAAGGGTTCCCTGGAGGGTAGATATATGTTGATGGTTCAGAAATCTGGCTAACCAGTTGCTATTGGTAAATGTCCCGTTATTTAAAGTGTTTTATATATCCCAAGTGGTGCGGGATTTCTGAACCATCAACAGTATGTGGGTTTTTTACCCTAGTCTTCCAAGCACCTTTTTCCCCAAACAACCCCCTAAAACTCGGCCTTTAGGGGGTGGAAGACTAGGGTATGAAGGACCAGTACTGTGAGGGAGTCTAAGTGTGTATAATACTATTTGTTGAGGAAATTATCAAATCTTTTTTTTTGAATTTTCGCCCAGAAATTTGGGGAAATGATCCAACTTGAGCATATTTTTTGAATGGGTTGAGATCACCCCCTAGAATAGTAATTGCACGTAGTTATTGTAAGTTTCATGTGTTGATTTGATGACAGTAGAATTCTATTCAATCATAATTTGGATTCAGGGTTCAACCACCGGTGAAGTGCAATGTAATTTACAGCATGAAACTGATTGGAAAGTCTTGGAGGAACAAACCACCCCTGAATTGTGACAGAGCTCTTCAATCGAAGCAACGTTCTACCCATTCTTGCGAACGAGGCGGAGATCCTTGTCTTCTCTTATCAGTCCTCTAAATATACGTACAGGTTCTACATAGGCTGGGTAGTATGTTGTAAATTTCAGGGTGAATAGGTTCTTGGCAAACCGTGTAATTATCGATATAGGGTAAGGTAGATAGGTTTATGGCACGGGATAGATGTAAGATATTGAATTATATCCCAGATGCTCCATTCTATGGATGATTTCCCTACATGAAAGGTGCAAAAAATGGCAGGGTAAATATCCCACCCAGTAGAATATGTGGATACAAAAGAATGGGAATCTAAGGGCACCCCCCCCATACCAAACCCCCCAAAGAAACAGCCGGCCTTATTTAGGGGTTATTAACCATCATGGTCCCTTAATAATCCCCTAATACGAATGCCATGATATAAAAGTGGGCTCCAAAGTTTGCATCAGTATCCGTGGGAACCAACTTGTTGGGCTTCAACTGATTTTGCCTTGTGCTCCGTGTGGGTTCAGCAGATTTCCACCAGCAATTTCCCGAGGTTGTGAGTGTTCCAAGAATGGCCTAGCCAACATACTTTGATGCATGAGTCCAAAATGGAATTTTAGTTCAACTAGTTTCTTTATGATAATATGGGTACTTGTCATTCTTGAAATGTTATTAACTAAGGTGCTATCATATTTTACTTCATGCCTAATCTCTTCATATACTGCACAGTGATATTCCAAGTCGAACTGGCAAGTACTCTCGAACTTGCACTTAGGTATCGATACCTCTTGCAGGCACAAGGGGCACTTGGAACGATTTGTTTGAAATCTTAAACTGTGATAGCATAGATCACGTAATATCATGGAACTTGTTCTTTTGTGGCAGATCCATGTCTGAAAGTCTTGTTTATTTCACTCAGCTGAATGCTAAGGCCCTTAAAGTAGGATGATCATGGATGATTTGAAATATTACGTTCTAAGTTGTACCTGAAACAGATGGATGGTAGATTTGTTTTCCTTTTGGATCTTTGTCAATAGGTCGAAAGTCCCTTTCGGAGTTTTTTTTCCTGAATGGCAGGGGGAAAAGTCTAAGGGCGATTTTCCTGAGTAGGACGGGGCGATTGATGTAGACAGCAAACTGCATGTATACAGCATTGTACAGCTTCACCCATAGCATCCATGTATGGTATATTGACCTACATTTGGTTGATTTTGTTTGGTAAATGTAGTTAAATACAGGGATCCTATGGGTTCATTGAGTTAGGTAATATGATTGTTTGACCTTTCCAACAATCAAACAAACATTTTTGTTGCTTCTTGGAGAAATTGACAACCATGGTGTCTTCCCATCACATGATTTGGGTGTGCTCAAAACGTGTTTCTTTGAGCATTCACTGGGAAAATGTGTTCTCCATGGAAAGGCTGTTGAATGTCAATGGGTTAAAACCCTCCGGTTGCCAAATTGTTTGCAGCCATACATGAATTGTTTAGTTTCTGACTTCACCTTGAAGTCAGTACTTCCTTGGCTAAAGGATTTGGAGAAGACTTCAGTACATATGAGACATACTGCCAATATGCCAACTTCGGAAAATTTATTTCATCATCATGTGTGTTTTCCCCAAACTGTTGGCTAGGGTACATCAAGAGACATTTCAACGGATAGACCAGTTTTCCGCTAAAGTTCTAAAGGTTTCTGAGTCTCAATGTCTATTCATCCACAACGTCAACTGGTAGATCTCACAAGTTTGCTAAAGCGATGTTGCGGGGGATGTAGGTCCGAAGCTCTACCCTGTATGAAAGACACCGTCGCAATAATTGTGTTTTTGTGTCTTTGTATTCCCCAGTCCCTCAGATGTTTGCCAATGAGATCTTTTTTTAATGTGGATTCTCAATGACTACAACTGGATGATTTCAATGTTGAAATATATTGTAATGATAGTAGCCCTTCCAGATCCAACATAACATACGGCTGTCATTGGTTTTACTAGTGGTTTGTAGGGTTCAAATATAAAATCAACGGCTGTCATAATCAATTTGGGTGCTTTAGCTGCTAGCGGTCTTACTAAACGAACCCAAACGCTTCGATCATCGATCCTTTGGTTGAAAACGTAAAATTCACAAGTCTGGCACAGGTGCAACAAATGCCATGCTGAAGGGCTGCCAAAAAGCAGGCGGGATGTGTTTTTAGCGGTGGGTTGGTTGAAGAAGAATCAGTGCTCAGGATGTGCGAAAATACGGGCATATCATATTGACAAGGGGGCTGATTTTGAATGTTGGGTTGAACATAGAATGTGTTGCAACCTATTGAACCTATTGCTGCCTAGGGATGACGGATGCAACAACAACAACAACAACAACAACAACAACAACAAAAAGAACAGCAACAAACACCACAGCATGACCCTTTTCAGCCGGAATCAAACCATCAAACCAATTTTCTAGGGGTTCTGGAATCATTGATGAAAGTTGTCTAGTGATCGTAGTGATCTTGAACATCCTCTATTGCCATCCAAAAATGACAGGAAACTCCGTCAACATCTCCCAATTATGTAGTGTAAACAACTATATCTCACCGGTTTTTGTTGGAGGTCAGTGGGAGGTTTGCTTCTCCCTGTTGAGCCACGCTGTTGCGTGCCGGTACGGTGCTCGGCCCAGAGCGGATGAGGTTGGCGTTGAAGTCATCTTTGTACAGATGGAATTTCTTTGAGTTCCGTGAGTTTTGGATATGTACAGTCAATGAAAAGAAGACTCAAGCTTTCCACGAGGGGCACTGAAGATAACTCCACGGATATACACTGGTCTGCACCTTTTGCACATGAGCGTTGTCCATCTTGAAGTACTGGTACTGCAAGTGTTTTCCTTGTACTTGTAGGTGGAGAAATAGACAATGCCGATCATTGTTCAAAACAATTGCGAGTATACTGTCAGTGAGCCAGTGGAGGATGGCTGCATGTGGTAATTGTACAATTCAACATGGAGAGAACTCCATTTCCCATAGCTGCCATGTATGGTATATAGTTACCTACATTTAATACACAAATCAGCCAACTGTAGGGATATATACCATACATGGATGATATGGTATGGGTTTATGCTGGTGTAGACTTAGCACATGTTGAGCATAAATTTATCTTCCACAAACTCATGTATTTGCAGCCAATTTTTCAACTGCCATATTCATCACACACAGTTGAAATGAAGTTCCAAGAGTCTGACAGAAGGGTTGAACATCTGCAATTTTGAAGCATCCGACAAAATCTGCAGAGTTGATCCAATCTGAAAAAAATGGTTCTTCGGAATGAATTTCAGTATAACCCCAGTCCGCGGGGTGCCTCTTCAAATTCTTGACTCCAATCATGGATTGTTGGCTGATGATGTTTGTCGACCTTCAGTTTGATGGGGTGAACATCAATGGACATTGTTCCTACTAGTAGCCCTATAGGACTGTCTAGCTGTAGGCGTCATCACGATGGTAAAACCCGCAAATGGTTTCCATGAAACTTTGCAGTGAGCTCACCTTCTGGGGTAGCAAAGCATCCCTAAATTTCCCTAAAACTAACAGTTCGCACCTGAAATTGGATGGTTGGAATAAAAAATCGTTTCCTTTCGGGGCGTTTCCCCGGCCTATGTTCGTTCGGTGTGCGTTTGCTGTTAGTTTTTAGGGAGTGTTTTTTTGCCTAAATCTCGGTCAAATCATTGTAACTCCAGGTATTCTAGGTCAAAAAAAATACGTTCCACTGGGGTTTTTGGGACCTCCCTGTCCTCGTGGCTTAAGTTAATTTACTAATTTACCTTACCCATAGCATCCCATGGGACGAACGGTAAATTTACCTGACATGAATGGTTGATTTTTATATACTTTTCATGTACATGAATGGTAAATATACCATTTTTTTCATGGATCCTATGGGTTTTGGGGGGGGAGAAAGGAGGAAAACCATAAAACGAATCTCGTTTTCCAAAGCTGATAAGCTCAGGTGGTGTTTGAACGTGAGATCCTTCAATGCTGCCATTAATGCATGTCAAGAAGGTGGGGGTCCTGGGTGGGTTGCCAAAACCTAAATATCCTAAATGCTACCCATGGGACTGGAATATGTTCCTACATTTTGGCACAAATTTATGGTAAATTTAAGCAAATATTCCATGGAGCATCTGGAAAATGTAATGATTGCAATGATTCTATGCTATTTTGATATTTGCACGTACTCGTGAACGGTGAGACGATTCTATTTAAATTTAGATCCTAACTTCACACACCATGCAATATGACATACAGGTAAATCTAGAGAGGATGGATGTTTCTGTTCAACTTGTGACATGGTAAAACAGCTCACAAAGCTAGTAATGTTTTTGTAGTTTGGTCCAGGCCCGGCTCCGTAATTAAAAAGGTAGATATTGCCTGGGTTCTGACTAGTCAAGATGAGTATTGGTTTCACCGATATACCTTGTATCCTTAAATTAGGGATTTTCAACGCATCATGGTCTGTTTATCATGGAGTGCTTGATAAATTTGTTCATTTTTATGCGTTGTCGCCTCCATTGCAACGTGTACCCAAACGGCCTGGAGTCAACGAGCACTGGACACAACTTTTGTGATCGTCATAGCGCCAAATGACAGGTCTTCATAAACATATTGAAATTGAGACAACACACACTAAAAAGAACAACCCGGAAAACAAGTTGCTGCTAGTTTCCATCAACTTTACCCTTCAAAACCTGCCACAGTTGCCTAAACAAAATGGTATACAGCATGTTTTTAAGGAACTACACCCCTAAAACCAACATGGAACCTGAAAATCACCTGATTGAAAAGGAGAATCATCTGAACCATCCACCTCCATGACTTTGGGTGCTGTCACGAACATTCAGGTTCTGCCTGGCGTCCTGCTTTGCAGCTACTGGAGATGTTGAAGATGCAAGGCTTGACTGCTACAGTGTCGTGGTGATTTTTCAGAAATTCTGCACCACCTGGGATAAACATACCCACTACTGTTGATGGCAACCAGAAATTTGGAAAACTCACCAGTTGAGGGTAGTTGCTAGTTGAAATCCCCCATGTTTTTTTTCGGGTTTGATGCATACCGTGTGGTTCTTTGGGATTTCTGAACCATCAACAGTAGTGGTGACGGCTTTGTACAACAAAATAACCCCACAAATTCGGTTGCTGGTTTGGATTTGAAGATGTTTTCATAGATTCGGATTTCTTTGATTGTTTCCAACTTCCAACGGCTCTTTATGGTGGGTACATTAGGTTGCAACTATCGAAATGCATAATCAAGGTATAAAATGCTTTGACACGCTTTGAAGTCAAATGAAAATGAGAGCTGGTAGTGGACATGACACCAGTGAACTGCAACTTTCTACTACGGTTGACTGAACTTCATTGAAAGCTACTGACACCCCCTGAAAACTAGCATATACCTATCACATCCTCTAAAATTTCATGGTTGGAAGATGGTTTCAGGGTCGAAAAAGTCCTCATTTTCGGACGTAGACCTTGGAAGACCTTGCTGGATGCCGAAACCCTTATCAAGAAGATGCCGCTCCAGGGAATATATATCCCCTTTTAAGGTAGCTAGTGGTTTTCCTCTCAGGGGGAATATGTCAGTTCCAGGAAATGTATTTGTGAATTTGTGTATATGTTTGTTTTTGGAAGCTACCATTTTTGACTGTATGATCTGTATAACTACATAGAAATGACATAAGCATCCATGGGTAAACGCAACTGTTTTTTAAACGAGTTGCGAGATCCAGATTGAGAGTTTGCCCAACCCGTGAACCAATAAATCAATCAACTGGTATAATTGGTGATTTGGAGATGGGCATTCACTCTTTGGAGAAAAATCACCTAAGAAAAATTCTTGGGTTAATGATGTTTGCAAGACCCAAAGGATCCATATTATGGTATATTTACCAACATTTGCTTGATTTGTTTGGCAAATGTAGATAACTATACTAAAACATTGATCCTACGGGATCTTTAAAAATGCCATGAAATATATACCTGTGATTTGGGGTGTGGGTGTTTTCCCCCCACCCAGTAAGAGTGGCAGGGCTGAAGGCTGAGAAGGGTTCCCTGGAGGGTAGATACTGTTGATGGACAAAATCCTGCACCACCAAGGATGATGATTATCCCGCAGGATTTTGCCATCAACAGTATATCTTGAATTTTTGTGAATTCGCTCCGCAAAGGATGTATCCTTAAGTTCCAGTATTGCTGCTTGTGGTCTGGCAGCTCAATGGCAAAGATCCATGTCACTGGGATAGCATTCTGAGAAAAAAAACATGCGGGGCATAAGGTGAGGGACTTTCCAAAATGGTTGGGGAATGAGGGGATCTTGAAAAAAGAAACACACACATATGTTATAAGATGGGTTAAAACAACTCCAATATTCATTGCTAGTTGGTAACTGGCTGGTGGCAACTCAAATATTCTTTATTTTCCTCCCAAATGTTCGGGGAAATGATCCAATTTGACGAATGATATTTTTCAAACGGGTTGGTTCTTCATTTGGTACACTATGAATATATATTCATATTTATATAGATCATTGCTAGTTGGTCAGATTTTTATACATGTTTAATTCAGATCCATTTTAAAGAGAGTCGTTTGAGTCTAAGAGACATGAAAGAAGGGGAAAGAGGTGAAGGACCCAAGGATTCCAACCTTCAAGACGTTCGGAACTAGGACATGAAGGATATTAATGGCAAAATATACGTTTGCATACGTCATGTCCGAATGAATTTTATTGTTTTACGTGTTGCCATGCTTACAAATGCTTTGAACGTGTTACCTCGGATATACTCGTACCTAATGTAGTGCTGCCCATAAGAAAGATATACCTGCAGTTGCATTTTAATTTGGTCTTTCAGGCTTAGTATTGAGACTTTTGTTGAATTACTTTTTTTGCTAGTGTTCACAATATAGCGTTGGTGTTTTTAGACAAAAATTTCCCAAACTCCGTGCATACTCGTTTTTATATATACACAATATATATTGGTAAATATACCAATCCCATAGATCCTATGAGCTTTTGGAACATGATTTTAAGCCTGAAGTCCATGATTTTTTTAAAAGGATCGACTGCTAGGTTTTTGCACAGCAGCCAACGTTTGGTGTTGCGCCAAGGGCCATTCTTCTGGCGGCTAATCGTCCTAGCATGGTATCCTATGGTGGCGTATTGGCCGCTTGCTCACGGGGTGAAGCATGGATCCTTGGCTCTAAACAAAAGACGTTGCAACCTGCCATTTGGTTCAGTTGTGATGTCAGGATCTGGATAGATATGTACACATATATTATCATACCTTCGGTGGTTTTTGCCTGTAGCTGGTAGGTACCTGATTATATAACATATATATCAAATATATACGTATTTGTTTTGCAAGTCTACGACATGATGAAATCCTATTGAGGCATTCAGATGTTTTTTTGGGTTGATTGGCTGTTTGACCACCCTTTTTGAGGTGAGAATCGCTTCAATTTTAACATGCAAAATACTTTCTTTTACTGGGTCAATCAAATCAAAGGAGGGTTGATGGATACAACGACAGGTGTTTCACACCTGATTTGTTCTAAGTTTTTCTTGTGCCCCATGTCATTGTCAATTAGTCATCACTCACTATACCCTTCAGCAAGAAAGGAACCAGCTCAACTGAAAATAAAGACCTCATCTAAAAGTCTTCCAGCTGGTTGGTAGTTGGGATGAAAAAACTGTGAATATTTGTGTATATATATCTATATATATTGAAGCAGTACTACCACTACTACTACTACTACTACTACTACTACTACTACTACTACTACTACCACCACCACCACCACCACCACCACCACCACCACCACCACCACCACCACCACGACTACTACCAATACTGATACTGCTACTAGTTGGGTGAATCTCGATGTTTATCCCTCTTGGGGAGATGATCCAATTTGGCTAATATTTTCCAACAGGGTTAAAAACACCAACTGTCGACTACAATATGTTTTGATTGATTATTCTTGAGGGGCAGAATTTTAGTTCCTCACCAAGAAAGCCAACCATGGTTGGGCCAGTCTTTTGTTAGTGAATTGCCAGTACTTTGCCAGTGGCCGAGTTTCCGTGGAGAGTTGTTTGTAAAGACATCTATTTTTTTGATAGAGATGATCAATGGAAATTAAACTTATATTTTGGCTTGTCCCCCCTCCCAGTAATAGTCAGTAGTTGTAGGTAAAAGGTATCGCCTACAAAACAAGTGATGAGTGTGATGGTTCTTGTGGTCACTATTACTGGGAGGGGGGACAACCCAACTTATATCATATCATACATCTTTTTAATTGAAATGATTTGAATTCAAATACCAACTGCTTGTGCATGGGAATGCACGTAAGCACCAATAGCTACCACGTTTTCCACATGTTCCTGCTTGGCATTGTGGAGGCAGCAAGCCCTTTGTTTGTTTCATCACATGCAGCGGGAAGGTCTAAAGCCCAACGTCACTTGGTGAGCAGCTGATTGTGTTTAGAGATGTTTTTGGTGAATTTGACCACTGTGAACCATGAACCATGAACCACTTCAAACTTTGTTTGAGTTACAGGTATATGTATATCTTGATTATGAAGCTATCACTATCACCAATGGGTGCTTCTTTTTCTGAACGGTCAGGGTTGCATGGGGGGAGCATTCGCGTCAGGAGTGTTCGGCGTGCATCAAGACATATAGCTGGGTGACTTTTTTGTAGCGCCCACCTGTTAGGAAGATGAAACAGTGATCTTAACCTGGTGACCTAAAGTGGCTTCTGGGAGTGTGATTTTTTACACTGGGTTAATACAGAGTGGGCCCCCTACAACCTATAGGGCTTATAACCCCAGTTACCTCCAGTATTTATTTTCGGCCATTTATAAAGGCTACCCATTTCAATTTCACTCCATTTATAGCAATCGTGGGGCCCATCTTGTAGCAACTTCTTTCTATTTGAACCTGGTAACCTTTTGCCAATGCGTGGACAATGATGGAATTTGGATGGGAATTTGATGGAATTGGAATAGGAAGTCTCAACGTTTTACACTGGAAACTGACAATTTTGGGTTGATACCACCATCTAGTGAATCACCGGAGGGTAAAACTTTCAACCGTGAAGCCTTTTCCGACTTTTTTGTAACTGCACCATGGCTACTAAAAAGAGGACGTCGAATGGGGCAACAAAAAGGCAAATGGATAATGTTTTCATATGTTTTCTGTGTATTTGGACAACTTCCCTAAATCTACGTGGTTGCTTATCTTTCAAAGCATTTGTAAGCTTAAATGCATTATATAAAAATCTAGTGTTCATTTGTTTTGAGACACCCTAAAAACATATCTTGAAATAGTTACTAAAAATGGACGACGTGTTTCTTCCATTTTGGTGCCCAGCATGCTCTTCAGCCACCCTCAACGGGATTGTTGCCCCAAGCTCCATCATGTGATTTGTCCCGGTGAAAAAACGACATCAGTGGGAGAAATGGTGTCGTACTTGACTGCTTGAAATGGGTTAACCTGTTTTATTAAGTGCCCTGACATTTCAGATATCCGGGTATCCGTATTTTCTAGACTCATCATACTTATCTATATAGATTCTAGATCCTAGCTTATCCATATTTCTTTTGTGGGGTGTCGATCCACTATCTCTGGGAAAAATGCAAATTAGTTTGCTAAATTCCAAAATTCCAGCGTTTCCCCATAACCCGCAGCAGAAAGAATAAAACAGCTATCATGCCAATTAGTCCACTAATAAGAAGAATCAGTTTTTGACACATGTCGTTTCTATCATGATTCCGGGGTTATTTTGTATTCCCAGACACACGATGTATGGCATATTTACCTACATTTGATGATTTTGTTATGGTAAATGTCTAGTGAATGTAGGTAAATATACCAGCCCTATTGATTGTTTGTTATTGTTAGTTACTAGTGCAATTCAGGTTGGGACGGTTGGGACCGGGACCTCCCTCAGTCACTGGCAGTCCACTAACAGAAAACCACCCCGAGGGAGTTGAAGATGTTGAAGAAGGCACTTCCTTGAAGCATCTACCCTGGGAACTAACATACGGTTGATGGAAGAAATCCTGCACCACCTGGGATGTATAAAACCTTGTAAATAATGGGAGAAACTACTGATCAACAGGTGCAGGATTTCTTCCATCAACAGTATCCCCTACGAACCGTCGGCAGTTTTTGAGTCGATGATTTTCCTTTGACTCAAGGGTGGGAGATGTTAGTTTCCTGGAGGGTATGATCCCAGTTTTTTGTTCCCACCCAAAAATCTATGCCACGGCACCGTTTCTTGGTTTTGATTTTTTGGCTTTGTAAAAGCAACAGGCTGTGTCATCATGTTTGTTGAGGTTATTTGCAGCAATGCTTTGCTAAATGCTTTTGCTCAGTCCTCTGAGTGGTTTAAAGCTTTGATTCATTTGCAATACATGCGGTCAACGGGAGAAACAACAGCGACTTGGCTCTTGAGTTTAAGTTGGTGGTTTTTTTTGGGATGTCGGATGGGGTCAGGGGCTACAACCTTATGTCACCTGATTTTGCTCAAACGCTTGGAAACGATGTTGAAAGCACAGGAGAAAATCATGGTTGAACATCGCCAGACGGCCCCCCCCCCAAAAAAAAACTTGCGACAAACAATCGCTAAGAAGAAAATCTTATGAGAACGTAACCCTCGCGTCAAGTTGGATGCAATGCCTTGTTGGGTGAGAAAGTTGGTCGGCAGTTTTTTCTTGGGGGATGATATCATCTCCAGAATATCACAAGGACTTCAACAAGATTGAGCACCAAAAAAGCACCTCTTCTTGTGCCCTGAATACACAGTCGTTCCATGTCATTCTCCCATTTTGTCCCATCCAAAAATCACCCCCAAAATCGCCGAAGCCGTGTCCAGTCCAAACCGTTAGTTCAGCCGCCCGCGTTGTTTTACCGGTTGAGGTCATCAGTTTTAACACGGTTCTCAATGCTTTACGGCATTCATGGCTCCAAAGCATCCTTTTGCTTTCAGAAATGGAGGTACAACGACGACGTAAAATGAGGGTATGGGGTGAGGGGATGTTTATGAAAAGAAATGCATGTAGTATATATTTATCAATATTTATATATACAGATATATACAGTATATATCACATGATTCGAACATATAGATAAATATGAATTTGACATGTGTATATTCATATTGTATATATGTATACAGGATTGTATTTATGGGTCCATGTATATGCAATTAAAAAACATCCAAGTACCTCAAATTCCGACGTAGCCTGATCCATGCGCAGCCGAGAGGACCATGTTCCATAGATTTCCATACTACATTGACCAGCATTTGAGCAATAAAAAACACCTGGTGGTTTAGGTTATGTGGGGGATTATTCTACCCAGTTCTGTGGGGATTGCAATAAAACATTGTAAGGATCCCCATTAAACAACCAGGATTCAATGGAAAGTAAGAGGTTTTTTGTTTCATGGCTCATTCTTGTGCAGTTAGATATCGGCTTGAACACTTCCCATAGTAGGTTCGGGATGGGAGGTTGACACAGAATTGCCGTTGAAACAACTGTGGAGCTGGACGATCAATCCACAAGACCTACAACGCTCCAAGACTGTTGTTTTGCTACTGAGAAGCTCAAAGAATTACACCGTAGTGAAAGTAGATGGCGGTTTCCACTCCCAAAAGGTGGCGACTCGTAACGGGCTATTTTATACACCAATACATGGGAGTGGCTAGCCATCGATTCTTTCCAGGTGGTATACACAGAACGTGATCTTAACATGATTAATTCAGTTGGTCTACTTGATGTACCGAAGGAATTTTCGCTAAATTGCAGCACCAAACAGCCACAAATTTCTGCCAGGAGATGTCGATGGCCAACGAGTCATCCTACAATACTTGCATAGCAACTGGGCAAAAACGAAGATGTTTCAAACGGACTCCCAAGGAATGTGTTGTTTTTCGCAAATCTTTGGTTGTCCCTTTAGCCCCTTCAAATTTGGTGTTTTGTTTTTTAATGTAACTCAATAAAAGTTAAAGCTTTAGTCCCGAAAACCTAAGTTTTGCGCAGTTTTTGTTGTCTTTTGGATGTGCTGTACAATTTCTTAGCAGCTGATGTTTTGCTCATTCTGATCAAACATCGACAATCTAGATACATAGGCAACTCATGCCAATCCGAGGTAAATATGTTGATTAGGGCTTTGAGGAGCCATTAACATTTTCAAGTTTGAGAATGATAGCGAATAAACGTCCCCCGTCTCCTGGTTGGTATCAAGTGGATGATGCCACTTGCCATCTTAATGTTGGTTAATGTATTAGATTTGCCGGAAGTGTGTGAATGGTTTTGCAATGGAACCATGATTCTATTGTTAGTTATAGGATTATGGTGAGGGTTATTGTATTAGGTATTGTCCAGCTATGAACGCCTGATTGCTGACACCTTGAGGATCATGTTACAGGTAAAACCTAAATCCATTGAATTGAGGCCTTTTAGATGTAACAACTGCAGGGCAAAAAAAAAGTAATTTCGGTGCAGTTACCCAAACTGATCAAACTGTTTGGGCCCAATAATTCAAGGAGAATAGATTCAGAATAGATGATTCTTGTTGCAGGTGCTGCACCATATCAGATTCGAGTTGTTTTTTTTCTGATGGACAGCACACGGTCACCATAGGGATGACTTTTTTCAGACATCCCGGTGACAAGTTCTTGGTTGATGTTGATGCTGATGGATATTTTCAGCAGTGAAACTAACGGGGTTTTGGGGAGGTTGTATAGGTGGCTGGAATATGCTCTTACTTATAGGGATTGTCAACGCCTATGATGGGAGCGCCTAGGAATTAGCTGCAAGATGTTTTTTTGTTTGTCGTTCATATTGTTGGGTGAACATCGCAATTTGCGTCGCTGACAAAAAAGAAACTTCAACTCTGTTTTCTAGATTGGTGGCACATGTTTTTTCCCATAGCTTGTAACAGATTCAGAACTACTGTCATCAATGGAATTAATGAAGTTGAACTCTTTTATTCCCACCAGTTGATTCAATTCTGATAGACTACTGCAATTGACGAATATTTTTTTCTTCTTCCCAATAAGTTCAGCAGTGATATCTCCAAAATTACACCACTGAATCAAGCAGCAATGGAACCTCAACAACAACTTCAAATTCATTTCAAACAAACATGTTCAATTTGACATCCCCTTTATACCCTCTATAGGGAAACTAACATCTCCCTCCCAAAAAGACAGTTTTGGAGATCATGTTCCTTTTCCCCAAGGTGGAGTATGTTAGTTCCCTGGAGCGGATATATATGTTCCCCTTCGATCTGTCGGCCCCGTTGCTATGGAAGTATTTCGTATCAGGCTGCCTTGGGTGCTGCCTTGCAATGGAGCCATGCCATTCAACTCATGGAACATCCAGGTAAGGGTCAAAAATGATGGCGTTGTTGGTTGTTTGTTGTGGTTGTTGGTTGTTGGTTGTGGGTTGTTGTTATTGTTGTGGTGGTGGTTGTTGTTGTTGTGGTTGTGGTTGTGGTTGTTGGTTGTTGGTTACTACCAGCAAACGCCCCTGAAAATAGGCCGGGCATCCCGAAAAGGTTACAATGAATTCCAACCATCCAACCCTTCAAGTACAAAAATCTCAGTTTCAGGGAAGGGTAATTATATCAATTTGGGTATATATTTACCCTACCAATTTGGATCCAATTGCTTGATTTTTTGTGGGTAATGTTAGGGATGTTTGTTTTTTTCTACGGAAAACCACGCGTTTTTGTTGGTTGAAAAAATCCATCCTCCTATCCCGAAACCACCAGGCGCCAGGCGCATCGAAAAGCGCGGTGCGGTGCTTGGCAGCTTAGCACGTGCGGCCCAGTGGCGTGAGGCTCTTTGCATCTTGGAAGGTGCCACCGAAACTGGTCAGTGGTCCCCAACGGACCAATCCCATAGGATCGGGATTGGATTTTTTTTAACCTTCATGAATTGGAATAATTATCTAGATATGGGTGTTTCCTTAAATGGTGGTACCCACAAATCATCCATTTTAATAGGGTTTTCCATTGTAAACTTCATCCATTTTGGGATACCTCTATTTTTGGAAACATCCATATCTTTATATATCAGGGAAATCTAGGTTGGTGAAATATATTATTCCAGGAATGGCCAGATTAGATGATTTTCCTTCATGAATGGTTGATTTTTATAGTGAATGTATAGGTAAATATACCAGTCAGATGGATCGTATGGGAATTTAGAGGGTTATAACTCCACTGAGAGGGGTAAAACAACCGCAGTTGAGGCCATTTATAGGGGTTATAACAACTCCATTTAAAACTCATAGGGACCCAATTTTGTTGGAGGGTGAGTCTGTAGCTAACACCATCCTTTTAAAGCTGCATCAAGATAGGTGGGCCCTGAACAATTAATGAACCTCAACGGTCCCAAGGAATGCTTGAGCCAACCCAATCAAAAGATTTGCATCTCTTGGTGGTTGAGCCAACCCTTAGGAAACAAAATGAACATGAAATTGGAGCAAACATAAAACATAGAACACTCAAAACCACCACGGACCTATATGTCAATTGGAGTATATCTTCTCCAATTTTCAGCATTTCATTTTGAAAGCACGTTCAACCCACCGAGTGGTGACATTCCACACTCGGAACAAAAACCCTGCTTCACCCACAACTCTTCTGGTGAGGTTCTGAAAACAGAAAAACAATTAGCAGGGCAGGGACAGGGTCTGGGCAAACTATAACGACCTCAGCAGAGGTCACCCCAAATGGTGGTTTTGTACCCCCAAAATCCACTTAATTCAGATTTAGGAGTTATACTAATTTGCCCAGATAGGGTGGAAGCAGGGCGTTTGGAAGATTTCTGTTGTGTTTGTTCCACTTACATATGCATTTAGTCTCAAAACCTCCTGTAGCCCCACTTTTCTGTGCCCCGTTTCCACCGTGCACCCGTGTGGTTGGTTTGTCAAAAAGACTATTGGGTCACAATGCCTGCCTGATTTCATTGATTTCATTCTCTGTCAGTGCAACAGGAACGGTTTTTGATTTTCAACCGGAGTTTGTCAGAACAGTGTTTGATTTTCAACCCAATTTTGACTTGAGCGTGCATAAAAACACTTCGGATGATGAATATCCCCTTAGATTGGAGGTGGTGATACCGTAGATAAGTTGCTTCAAATCCGGGATCTGTATGTCATCAAAAACGGCTGAGTTTTTCAGCCCTTTTGCCTTTGACCAAAAAAACGGATCGTGTTTTGGAGGATGGGTCAAGAGGTGGATGATTTTAGCATATTTTAGCCACAATTTATTTTCCACGTATTACACAAAACAGTGGATGCGGATGATGATGGGAATTTGTTTCGTTTCAGATATGGTGTATAATGTTACCTCGTGTTTTTTAGATTATATATTATTATGTTTGCAATTCAAAATGGTTGGATGCCGAACAAGACATAGAGTTGTTAATGCAAAAAATGGATAAACATGGTCAATATTTGGTGGTTTCCTTCCGTTGCATTAGTTTTGACATGTAGCCAAGTAATGCCATATACAGTGTGCATGTGCGGCATGTTTGTATATGCATGCGTATTTTTATTTTTCATGTATGGGAACCTTTATATTTACGTATATATACACATTTTAGATACTCTGTGTTGACCTGGACTTGTCCCACATGTCCCTTCCCTATCGCTCCACAAAATCAATGCCAGGCATCAAGGAGCCAGAGATCCTGTGTTATAATGCAGCAATGCGCGCAACACGGCTTATGTCATGCTTTAATCACCTTAGTTTCCCAAAAGGTTTGAATGTAAATGTGTGTTTTGTGTGGATTTGTGACACTCCCTAAAACTATCGTAGACCATATAAGACCTGAAAAATGATGGTTGGAAGACTAATTACTTCCCTTCTGATGGGAAACCCAATTATCAGGTTCAAGCTGCTAGTTTTAGGGAGGGTAATTTGTTAATATAAAACGCAAATGAAAGGCTGGTTGGACTAAAAGGGGCTTAATTATATGAGTTCACAGAGGGCGGCATGTGGAACTTGCGAAATTTTGTGTTGTGGACATTCCAAGATTGAAGATTCTTGAAAACATGTGGAATCTTTGCACAGGTTATATATTTATTTTGAACGACATACGGTTCATAGTGTATCCGAGGGAATGAGTTGCATGTTTCACCATCAAGAGTGTGGAGTGCTTCCCTATCGAGGCATGTGAACGTGCACATGAGTGGCAGAGGGTCCTCATGCTTTTCCAACAGGTGGAGGCCTGTTCCAAAAAAGCCAGGAGTGTTGAAATCTGGACAGATTGGTAGTCTTTGCCATGTTTGCGATGTTGCTATCAAGTTGTGTTTTGCTATGTTTGATTTGTGGAACAAATCAGCGTTTTCGTCATTTGGGTCCAAGAGACATTGATTCGGCATCGTCATGTTTTTGAACTTTGATTTGTCACTTGAAGTTGGGGGATGCCCAAGCCCTGTAACAGTGAGTAAATGATAAATGATCTACCTGGAAAGCCGTTTGTGCCCCATTTTTAAGGCAATAGTTGCTGGTTTTAGGGGTTTCCAGTTGCCACAAAAAGTCGCTCTCCTTTTTCCTTCGAAATTGTGGGCTATGGTCAGGTTTTCTTGGATTTCCATTGAAATCGACCACTTCCATTGATTTTAGATGGTTTTAGGGCTGACTCAGCCAATACACACCCAGCTGAGAAGCTTCACACTGGCCAGACTTCACTGATCATGAGAGATGCATGTTTGTGTTTGAATTCCTATGTCCTCCATTTGGTTATGATTTGATTACATATATTCGTACGTCACACATAAAGATATATACAATATAAGTTATTTACATTATGCAAAACATATACATACACATATTATGTAAAGCATAAGGTGCTAAAGTTACAACCAACCAACCCGTTACCTTCTTGTGTTAAAAATGTGACCGTTACCATTTTTTCGTGTCTTTTCGCAAGGCACATCAGCATAGCAGCGCCAGCTATTGCACAATGTGCACCGCCTTGTCGCGTGCCTATCATTGGCAAGAGTCCTTGAAATTGATGTGCCTTGGATTTTCGGATTCTCTCAAATGAAATGGGATCCCATTTTGGGAGGGATCAAACTTGATGCTTTCATGTATGGTAGTTTTGAGGGATTTCCCCTGAAACATAGTGCATGCTGTTTGGGTTGGTAAGTTTCATGACCCCTTGTTGGATGTCAAGACCAGTTGGATGTGAATGTCAGGATATATGGAGGTTAACCTCACATGTTTTTTTTGCGATTTCATGTTTTTTGTTTGTTTCTGTCCTATTATTGTTCCCCTGTTTGTTTTCTAATTGCTTCCTATGTTTTTCCCCATGTTTTCTTCCTAAATGGGAGGGTTGTATTGATTGTATTGGAGACATCCCAAAACCATCGAACATGAAGGTTAAAATTTATAATCTCCGAAGATACTGGGATGTCCATTGTACTTAGCAACTGGGTTATAACCCCTATATAAGTAGGTTATAAGTCCCCTAAGTAGGTTATAACCCAACTTACTTACTAGTTACTAACTTCCATGGACATCCAAGTACTGTTGATGGTTCAGAACTCCTGCACCACCTGGGATGTATAAGACCTTGTAAATAATGGGAGAAACTACCGTTCCCTCAACTGGTGAACTTACGGGGATTTCTGGTTGCCATCAACAGTATGGCTGAAGTAGCCCCTTTAAAACATGATGGAAAAGTGCCTGGAACACACCATATTTATGTTTTGTTTCAATTGCATGATTCCAAATCTTTATATAAAAAAATGGTTGTGAATCACCATCTCCATTCATTTAAAAAACGGATGGTTGTTTCGGAGTTCCAGGATGGTTTTTGTTTCATGTTTTCTTTTGGTTGCTGCCATTTCTTTGTCGCAGGCTTGTGGCTTGGGATCGAAACTTAGCCTCACGTCCCGTGATGGGAGCAGCCATCTTTGGTGCAGCGGAAGCTACGGCGTGGGAGGAGCGGCGTAACGGGGGGTGTTGGGAGAAGGGAGCTGTTACCCTCCTGAAAGTAACAGCCTTGCACCTGAATTTAGTGAATGATTGGTGCATGGCTATATAACCTACTTATAAATGGGATACTAGGTGGTGGTAATGCAAATAATTTTGGAATTTTCACCCCGAAAAAGTGGGGAAATGATTTGAATATAGATGTATTTTTTAGGGACGTCTCAGACTTCGGGAGCCCCGGTTAATCATTTTCCCAAAGATCCACAGGTTTGTCAAATTTTTTCCTGCACCAAACAAAACAGCAGAATTTTCGATCCAACCAATCTTCCGATTTTGAGGAAATGATGATTTTCTCTGAAGCTTTTTTCCATTCTGTTGATGGAATAAAGTTTCTGCAGCTATTGATATGGAACTCATCACCTACCATTTTTACTGGAGTTCCATAAATTTCAACAGGTTTAGGCGGACTTTTTGCCATCAACAGTTTCATCACGTTTGCATACAGGTGGCCATTTCTTCGGCCCTGAAAAACCCTTGAAACAATGACCATCATGAAAACATCAACGAAGATCCAGTCCTAGGGAACCAATCACCTGAGAATGGTTTCATTTTCAGCTCAATGAACCTATGCATTTCGTTTCGGTGATGAAGAACACCCCTAAACCTCATCATTTGAGAAGATGACGGTTGATTCCTAGGGGTAGCTTAAAGATGCCCACCTGTTTTGTTGTGGGGTTGGTCTCAATGTAATGTATCCACCTGGCGAGCGATTGTGAGGTGAAAAAACACGTGACCCGAACTCAATGACGAATTGTGACCTCCAAATAATGGATATAAAGGTTATGGTTTGAATCACCTGACATTTATTGAGCTTAAGCTTCAGTCTCAACTAGACTGTAGCATTTTGGGTGCGGATATCCTCCCTAAAACTAACATAACCTTCTGAAAATAGGCCATCCCAAAAGGAAACTAATATTCCAACCACCAATTTTCAGGTGCGAACTGTTAGTTTCAGGGAGGGTATCTTTCCTCCATTGGTGTTCTTTTTTGTGCTACCCGACAAGGCAGCCATGGTCATTTTCGCATCTATGCGTGATGCTTCCATCGAGCATCTTAGCTTCTGTCCGAAATGATGGCATGCACAAATCACAGGGTTTTCCAGTGAACACAGTCCATGAGATTTGGGCAACTTACAAAATGCCCTATACATATATGTAAGCAATTTGTATACAGATGACTCTATGCGAATTAGATTGAATACATGAAATGTCAACACTTTTTGATGGCGACAAAATTCTTAGACACCTTCCAAGGCGGTTCCCTGATGGAACAGATATGTTGTTGCACTCTTGAAGCACTCATGGATCGTTGGTTTGATTCGAAAAGACTCCTTGGAACATGTGTTTTTCATGGTTGATACCCCAAAATAGAGGGTTCATCAGGTCTAAATTTAAGTAGACAGGCAGGCCTACCTGCATGCATGCATACATGATTTAGATGAGATACTAAATATATATGTATATATGACTACTACACACGGATAGATAGATAGATAGATAGATAGATAGATAGATAGAAAGATAGATAGATAGATAGAAAGATAGATAGATAGATAGATAGATATCATTCTTACTTTTCCAGCGACGTGACGCGATAACAGCCCTGAGGGTTGAAACCCTTCTTGGCTTCATGGAGCAGGAAGACCCAGGGAATTTCTCCAAGGATCACAACAATATACGCCTAAGAATAGACAGGAAAAACCATGAACTTTTTGAGAAAAGATGAAAGAACCCAAAGAAACAACTGAAAAAACAATCTGCAAAAAAATCCCAAAAAAACGTGAAATGCCTATTAGGGACCTCTGAAGAATGCCTGTAGTTCAAGAGGTCTCTAAAGGATTTCCGTTCAGGTTGGTAAACATGCCCAGCTTTCCCTGTTTTGCTATTGCGCTGGCAAGGCCTGATGATACGATCCGCAATTGTCTTCTTCCAATACTGCCAGCGGATCAGGTCATTAGACTTGATTTCATCATCAACTTAGTGAGAAATGGTTGGACATTTCAAGATGACATGAATCTTTTAATCTCTCTATCAGAATATATCAAAATGACATTCTTTGCGATGGGATGCTAGTTCTTGTTTGTTTTTTAATGTTGTTTTTCTTTTTCCACAAGGATATTTTCTGTATGTCAGATGCAGGTTTCAGGCTGCAGGTTTTTGGTTGGAAACCCCAGAGTTGCAGACATCTTCTTTGGCCAGGCCAAAACTCTGCTGCGTGGCGATAAAAAAAGTGCAACGCTGCAACGGCAGAGTTGGTGCAACTGGAAGCATTGGGATGTCCCAAATTGAACCTCGTAGATATTGGATGGGTTAGAAGGATGTAGAATGTAAGGTGTATATGTTGAGAAACCAAGAAGGACCATTGACTCTTGAGAGTTTTGAAGCACACCTTTTTTGTGTGACGTTTCAAAAGTGTAGTAAAGAAAGGTTTCGGGTTCTGATAGAGTAAGCTACCCCACTAGAGATGAGGCTTTTATTTAGTGACAATTATATATACGGTATGTAGGTGTGATGACTATAGGCAACATTGGACCCGGAGAAGATTTCACCAGTGACCAATCGTGCCGTTTTGTGTTTTTCTATACCTGCAAGCAGAACAGACAGAAATTAGGATACCTCAAATGGATGATTCCCTTGATACTGTCGATGGAAGAAATCCGGCAAACCATCCCATCAACCGTATTTAGCATAACGGGTCTGACCAGTAGATGTTTTTTGGGTGTTTTTTTGCGCAGCATTTCCCTGAAAAGTCCACAGTTCAATACTTTTTCGACAATATGCCGCTCGTTTTGCGATGGTTGCCTTTGTCCATCTTATTGAACATCATACTTCAGTTGCAACCAGTCTGAGTCTGAGTGTTGCTAATAGAACTATCCTAGGAAAAAAATGTTTTAGTGGGTTCTGTAAATTATCTGTAAGTGATAGGCTGCCAAATAGGCTGCAAAGGTACCTTACCTCCTGTCACCCACCTGCGACAAATCAACCCAGTGATTCAGAAAGGGGAAAGCGTCCAACGAAAAACAGGAGTGTGTTTCTTTTGTTTCCTTAGTGAATCAAGTTGAATTATGGGCTTTAACGTTTGGTGTGTTTAGGAAATCATGAATGTGTGCCACTTTGTCGTTGTTGTGGTTGTTGTGGTTGTTGTTGTGGTTGTTGTTGTTGCTGTTGCTGTTGCTGTTGCTGTTGCTGTTGTTGCTGTTGTTGCTATTGTTGCTGTTGTTGCTGTTGTTGCTGTTGCTGTTGTTGTTGTTGTTGTTGTTGTTGTTGCTGTTGCTGTTGTTGGAAGCTTATTTGCTAAGTTGATCTAAATTTCCAACATGAACACGTCCTGATTTTGGAAAAAAATCTCAAAATTACGCTCAGCTTGCAAATTCCTTTTTCGGAATTGAACTCGCTGGATGAAATTGGTGGGAAAGAGGAATTGCTGACCAAAAATATGGCTGTATGACGTACGTACCCTCCCTGAAACTAACAGCGAGTTTACACCTGAAAATGGATGGTTGGAAGACGATTCTTTCGTTTTGGGATGCCCTATTTTCAGGGGCTATGTTAGTTTCAGGCAGTGTAATCGTTTGGTTCCGAAGCTTTTTGTTGCTTAGGGTGATGGCTATCCTTTTCTATATGTCATACGTATTCATAAGTCACATGACTAATTTTCGTGCAGTGGATGGGTGAAACAAACGAGTTTCATTGCATTTTTTATTGGTTGTGCTTTGCCTCTTTTGACCTTGGTGATGTTATGACATTAATGACATCTGGTCAAATTATAGCGACTTCACACGTGTTTTCACCCCAAAAGGTAGCTAAGTAAGGGAAATCCCCTTATTTCAGGGAAATCTAGGTTGGTGAAATATTATGTCGAACATAGCCAGCGTTGAGCGTTGTGACATGATGTCGTAGTGACATTCGACACTGGCATTCAAATTGATAGGATCGATACTGTTGGAGAAATCCGGGAAGAAATCATGTCATCACGTGAGTTAAAAGAAATTAACACTATGTTTTTTTTTACATCCATATAGGTAGTGAAGTTCTTCCATCAACACTTAGCATTTTAGGGTTGTTCTTGCTTCAATTTTGGTTGGACGGCGATTTCGCCATGCGATGTTCACGGCGGCCATTTTGCCTTCTTCTGGCGACCTTGACGGCGACGTGTTTGACGGTGAGCAGAAGCAGAGCCTTTGCAGGCTGATGGCCGATGAGATCGGATAGGATTTGGTGGACGAAATGAGTCGATTGGAACAGCCACTTTTGAAATAGCGGGTTGGGATTCAACCAATCTGTACTATTACAATGGTAATCTCCCTCTAGATAATGGGAAAAAAGCTACCAACTGGTGAAATATTATGATCTAGGTGCTGGTTTCAATTGTTTTTTATTTCCACCCGCTAGTTGGGGAAGTGATCCAAGTTGCCTAAGATTTTTCAAACGGGTTGAAACCACTACAGTAACTAGAACCCTTTTGATATATTGAGAAGGGCCTATACAAGAAACTTTCAGAATTTGCTAAACATGAATTTGCTGAGCATATGAATTTCCATGAGAGTTGTTGGGTGTGGCTTCCATAACAAAGGATATCCTTGTAAGTGTGTTTGGCTGGTTTGCTGCTGATTTACATGGCTGTTTAAAAAGAAATATTGTGCATTTGAGCCATTGGGACACGTGCTTCCAGTTTGCTTGGCTTATTCATTTTCACTTTGATTGGTTGACTTTTTGTTCCTTTTGGTACTGACTCCTTTCTTTCATACAGTCATCTCAGACAGTTTGTCTCTAGGCTCAATGTTCGAAGATTTCGAAGTCAATAGATGTTACCTATGCCTTAGCTACAGTCAAGACTGGTAGGAATCCCAGACATTTTTTGATTTATGCCTTTACCCCCCCCTGAAACCCTGAAAAAGGGACCATCCCCCGATATAAAGGAGTGGATCGACCCTGGCAGAAATTATGTGTGACACGTCTTTTGGGATCCTTCCATTCTTGGAGGATCATCCCACTTAGTAAGCGGTTAATAACCATAGTTAGTAAGCTTCCAAATGACCGACCTTCATAGATTATAAAACGAGGGTGATCCTAGAATAACTACTTAGCAACTGGGATGTTCCTCCAAGTTGGTTCCTAAAGGTAGCGCGGCGCCTCCACAACTACCAGCACCTTCCTTGGAGAAGACATGGTGGCTGATTCGCAGCTCTGCTTGGACAAGGATGTTGTTGAAGTCGGAGGTGAGTTCAATGAGGAAATTCATGCTCTGTTTGCTGGTGATGTGTGATATGAGAAAGTGAGTTCTTTTTCTTAGGGTTGTTGTTTTTGTTGGCCCCTAAGACTAACATGGATACCCAAAATGATGGTTTGGATAATGTATCTCCCTTTAGATATGGCCATTTTTGGTATCTATGTTAAATTTCCGGGGTGTATATTTTCATAATTTGACAAGGTTGAACTCATTGTATGTACTGGTACTTGTACGTACTTTGAAACCACCATTTGATTCCCACCAACTGTTTCTGCCTGTTTGCATCGCGTCTCCTCTCTTTCTTGCTTTTCTCGCTTGATTTCTGAACCATCAACAGTATCAACTCCACCTTTCTCAGAATTTAGGATCCAAAATCCCCTGCTAAAATAGAGGTTTAGCTTGGGATTCCCTATTAAAAATGGAGAAGAAATCACCATCCACAGTTCCCCAACTTGTTGAGGTGTGGATGTTGGCCGCACGCTTGGAAGCTTCATGCCTCTACGCTGGGCGACGGAGCCTTGGACAAATGGGTGCTTAAAAGAGATGACCTTCCGTTCTGACCTTGTTTTATGTACGTAAATGTACATATATATTTTTATTTACATATACATACATATATATATATATACATTTCGGTGTATATATGGATCTTTAGGAGTACATATACTTGTTTTATATACACAACATTTTTGTTTTTTAAATATACACATAGATTCTCCCAAAATATAGATATACAGCATATTATTCTCGGTTGTTTTTTTGGAAATATTTTGATGCCTTGCAACTTCATCTTTGTTCAACTGAGGATGGCAGCCGTTTGCTGTTGCCCATGATCGTTCAGTTCCAAAAAGGCCACAACTTTACGCAGAAAAATTCTTCAAGGATTTCAGTCACAAGTTTGTTTATCTTGCTGGTGGTTTTAAATGTGGTTTTATTTTCACCCCGAAAATTGGGGAGATGTTGACTATTATTTTTTCAGATGGATTGAAACCACCAACTAATTATAGATGTTCATATTTTTTGTCTCCAACTTTCATTGCCAGGCAACGGTTTGAAAATTGGAAGACGACAACAAGCACTTACCACCCGTCCTCCCATAATCATGGAAGTGGTTTCCACCAGCCCATTTGGAGACTTTTCACACATTTTCCAGGACCCCATTTTCCACTTCTATGATTATTATGATTATGGGAGGAAAATATATAAGACTTTNCGATCAAAAACTTTGAGAAGTACCGATAATTTCGTTGGACTCGAAAATCCACAGCGAAGATCTCATTTCAGGTAGTCTGAAACATAGGCAACAAAGGAGCATGAAAGTAGGAAAATGATAGCAAGCTCATCAAAGATAATTAAATTGAAATGAATTGTGGTGATTGATGCATCTCCAATGAACCTTCTTACAGATCAATACCATTCCCATTTTGGCCCCTAATTTTATCAGCCTAGAACATCTGGAACTTTGGCTCCTCACCTCCTTGGAGTTTTACGAAAACATCTTAGCTGTAGGCTGCCCACAAGGTATTCACCACTTATCATTTGCTTACCCTTGGAATGCAAGAGTGTCCTAAGAGAGAGAGAGAGAGAGAGAGAGAGATTAAGTACAACCAGAAAGAAATCTTATGACATGAGAATTGTAAGCCAACCAGATCTTCCATTTTTGCCTGTTGGATCTGCTTGGTAAACCCAAAGTGTGACATGAGGTTCCGGGATTTATTTGAGAGATTAAACTTTTACTTCGTGATGTATCGACTTGATATGGTTCTTTATACCAAGCATGTATCAACTCATAGTCATTTGCATATGTTTGATGTATTTGCTAATACTGATTGAAGTGGTGTCCCCTACCTTTACAGATTTCATTAGCTGCTTGTTGCCTGAATACCTTTATTTGAATGAATGTTTTATTGGTTGAGATCCCCGAGCCACACATAAAATGTCATTCTGGTGATGACAATTGCATCCTTGAGGTTTCTGTTGGGTCGATTTTTGTGTCGGATACTTTTCACTCGATTTTTCAGGTGGAACACTCAAAGTGCATCGTGTCGGTGATTTTTTGGGCGCTACTTGACTGGAAGCATGAACGGCGCTACTTGATTGCTGGGGCCTCGTTTTGGTTGTGCCATTTCAAAAAGTCGAACATTTTGCCCACTTCCTATACAAGATGGGCCCTAAACAGTCATAAAAATGGGGTAAAAAACCCAATGAGTAGTGTTATAACCCCAACTACCTGTTTATAAGGCTATTTTTAGAAATTATAACCGTTATAACTAGAGGGGGGAGCCCACATCGTAACATTGTAGCGTATCACGTCAATCTGTCAATCTTTAGGTGGCGGTGTCCAAGAAGAATTTCGTCTGAGTAGTTTTCCTTAGTGTGTTCAAGGGGCCTTTTGGGAAAGCTATATACTGTGACATCAGTCACCTATGACACGCCAACTCCAACTGACAATCCAAGATTCTTTCAAAATACAAGTACACCGGAAATGTAAATATATATATATATACACGTATATTTATGTTTTAATGTACATATTTAGATATATATGTATAGACCTCCAACCAATAGTACAAATCTATATTTACCTCCATATAAGGTGCTGTTTGGACGATGCCTTCAAGATGCATTTTTCAAGAAACAGAATTACTCCCTGGAAACAGATATCTCGTTTTCCACTGAATGGTTATGACCTTGGTTGGTGCTGTAAACTCAACATTTTCACTATATGAAAAACAACTGGGGGTGGCAGGCTCTTAAAATTTTAACTAAAAATCTGATAATGCAAACATTTTTTTTATTTGCGATGTTCCGATTGATTGATTTTGTCAGTCAATGTTCATCCAAGTTTTGGCAATCTACTCCGAAAATCCTTCGAGATTTTGCAGAGCATCTTGCATATGCGATCAGCGAAAATAGCTGCTTGCTTGGTAAATAAAGCTTTGTCAAAAGGATGTTGCAATAAGTTTTATACTTTTTGTTTTTGCAAAACCGTTTATCAATCCAGGATTAATCATATAGCTTCTATTCATCCAAACATTTTCCTACCCCCCCCAAAAAAAAAAAAAACATACGCACCAACATGAACCCACAAAAAAAGACATCAAACCAAAAATGAACAGGAGGTGTATATAAATATATACATCGTATTCTTCGCCTATCATGGATCCACGCCGGTACGTACTAGCTCCGGCATATCCAACCCATCCCAACCTGTCGTCAAAGCGTTGACCAACCGCCGAGGACTGGGAAAGTGCCCCATCCAGCGCTGTGGGTCCATTGCCTTGGGATACCACAGAGGTGTGGTTTCAACCCGTAAATTTCCTTCAACTTCACGAAAACGGGAAAGGATCCAACTTGGTGAAAACACTTCGTTTAAAGACGGGGGGGATGATGGTATGACGTGGATGTTTTGTTCTTGTTGGATTTTTTTTTGGTCTGTTTACAGGATTTTGTCCCGAAACGTTGAAGGTTTGAAACTTCAGGGTTCAAATGAGATGATGTTTTATGGTGAGATTGGTTTCCTTGGCAATTGTTTTATATTTGAGTTTTTTTCAAGTCACCGACTTGGAATCCGCCTTCCATTTATTCCTTGAGAAGAGCTATTTTCAGTGACGGGTGGATCTACGTATACTCACTGCTGGGTAGGGATTCACCGGTTCTGAAATTCTATGACCACTCGGAGTACCAATCTGCCGAGTACCGATCTCTAATGGTCTGGAGTTGTTTTGGCCTGGACATGTCATATGTTTTAATGGTGTGAATGTGTGTCAAAGTGTCGTTCCAGTATCATTCCAGTTTTAAAGTTAAATTTCGATATGTCTTGAGTCTTGCAAAAACTGTATTAGATGCAAATTCACATGAATATGTATATATATATATATATGCTTCCAATTTTTACTCCCTATTTCTCTGCAGGTGGTGCTTCCTACAGTGACCTCGGGTGAATGGAAGATGACAAAGGCTGAAGGTGCCTTGGTTTTCACAGGGCCCATGGAGAGGTCCTGAAAATGGTTGGACATGTACAACCCTGAAAATTAAGGGCTGGGAACCTAAAGATTATACCCAACTGAAAAGGAACATCACCTGAACCAAACCTCCAATTGTGGTTTCAAAATGTCAATTTTCCCAGGTGCATCCTGAATTACAAATCACAATTTAGGGTCTTTAAGGTAGGTCGAGGGTTTCTTCCTTTTGTGGTTTAGGGGTCTATCCCAGTAGTTTTTTCCTCACCCCCATTTATAAGATATAAATATCGGCCAGTTGGAAGGAAGAACAACTACAACCCGATCCTTGGGGGACTTACTAAACTCTAAACCGTTAAAATGTGTTTTTTTTGTGTTCTTCCGCTCAGGTGGACGCGTGGTGCAATTCCACGTGCTGAGCAATGGTGTCTCGTCCAATCGGTTACGTCCCAATGTGTTTACATATAGATTATATATATATACATATATATTAGATCCCGATAAATCCAAAAGAAGATAAGGATTCGATGGAATTCTTAACTTATACAGCTAGTGATCTAATGATTTGTTTTTTAGTTATTTTTTTGGGTCTCAAACTCTGGGTTTCCACATCCAAGCCAAAATTGCATTTCCGAGGGATGTACCTTTGATAGACATGTCAGTATCTATGGCGCATACCGTGGTCCTTGGCTTCAAGAATAAACATAATGTGTTTCCAGCCTTTGGTGATCAGAATGGTTTGATGTCTTTGAAACCCGTCATATAATGTACATATGTTACATGCATAGTATCCATGTATAGATATATATATATATATGATATAATAATGCTATAAAGTTTGCATGTACTAAGGAAATCAGGACCATAGTGGTTATAAGTGAACTTAAACCCATTGCAACAAATGTCCCTACATCCATGAAACCCAGCATCAAACTTGCCAACAGCTGTCATTTAAGGTGCGAACTCTCTGGCACAGGATACTGGATACCATGATTGGCTGAACCATGAAAAACTAACAGCCGGACCCCAAACATGCTATTTGGGAAGGGTATTTTCTAGCGTCCAAGATTTTTGAATGTGTCCAATGTATTATAATCTAAGTTCCTTGGGTATGTATGGGGTTTAGATCATCGCTAGAGAGATACCATGAGATACCCTCCATGAAACTGACATAGTCCCTCTGGACCACTCGAGGTTTTAGACGTGGTTCCATTTGGTTACCTCCTCGAAAGCTCTTTTTCAAAGGCCGGAGGGGTTGGCTGGGGCAAGAACGGTGGTCGGCTGGGGGCAAAAAGTCCATAAAAGAAACCGAAATTCTTTTAGCTACTTATGACTTGACTCAACTAGACAAGGAATGAGGGAATGAGTTGAACAAAACATGAATCTTTCTATAGGGTATACTCCTGAGCCTTCATTCCGCAGGTTTGTTGCATAAGATGAGTGTTGAGATTGGATTATGGTTCAGCTTAGCTGATGTATCTAGAATGGTTATTATGCAATGGACACAGATAGAATGCTCTAAAACTATATCTAAGCATTTCCCAACAGTCAAACATATTAGCATGAATTATCATTGAATTGTGGTATTCTATTAGTGTCGCACTATATATCTAAATATATACATAGGATATGTATAGATGATTGCTTTCCATCGATTTCAGAAGTCGTTTTTTTCCACGAGAACTGGAATTTTCAGCGCCTGGACAGGTAAGGTCTATGGTGAAATCCTTTCAGGAGGCAAGACTCCCACAGTCAGTATCCGCGAAAATTTACTCTTGTATGGCGCTGGCGTAGCGCTACTTCTCGCGTTCCTTTGGCACAATTTCGATACCATAGCACCAGGAGTGAAGGTGACCTGTCCCCGAAAAAAGGATCCAGATATGTCTTAAGAAAGGGATTTTTCCCGCTAATCCTATTCTTGAGACCATCAATCCTACTGTAGGGAGGGTTCTGGATTCTTAGGGTTTGAAAAGAAACTTTGCTAACAAAGAACCCAAGGGGAGAATCATTTGCCCAACTTTGGATGGGAGCTTGGGCCCCAAAACCAGTTATAGATGTGGTGAAATAACCCCTATACGTACGTTTATAGCCTCAGTAAGCTCATGTATTTTCGGCTATTTATGACGATCGTAGGGGGCCCGTTTTGTATGGTTGATATGGAATCTTGGAAGATTCCCACACACTCCTGATGATGGTGATAGTTATGATGATGACAACGTGGTCGTTGTGGTTGTAGTTGCAGTAGTAGTAGTAGTAGTAGTAGTAGTAGTAGTAGTAGTAGTAGTAGTAGTAGTAGTAGTAGTAGTAGTAGTAGTAGTGTGTTGTTGTGTGTGTGTGTGTGTGTGTGTGTGTGTAG
>DF239627.1:57978-182149 GCA_000507305.1 Breviolum minutum Mf 1.05b.01
CCACTTCTGGGCCGATCCAGACCCGGATCCAGACCGATCCAGACCCGATCCAGACCACAACCACAACCAGCTCCGACCCAGACCACATCCAGCTCCGTGTTAAAACTTGTGATTGTTTGGTTTCTTTCCTTGCTTCAAACTCTTGGTTCACAATCCAGCAACTTTGGAACTCATGTCAACGGTACCAAGAGTGCTTACAGTCAAGTTGAATCCGAAGTGTGTAGAGATATGATGTCATATCATGACCACATGATCTTCTAGTTGGGGCCTTGGAAACCTCTGGATCATGCTCCTTTACGTAACCCCCTCGTTCCAGACGTCCGGATCACCGCTGGACGATCCAGACGGTTTTTAGAGCCATAGCCATATGTTGCTCTTGTTGTTGTTCTTGTTGCGGATGGGTTTTAATTACTTGTGCGTGTGTGATTTGATGTTTGTGTTTTGTATTCAGTTGAACCTGTATGAAAAGTGATTCACAGGTCCACCACACGATTGTGAAAACCACAGGTGTTCGTACCAGACATCCCAAAGTTCACCGTGTTTGTTGGCATGTTCTTCACTTCAAAAGAGATGGTTTGTTGGTACATGATGGCATGATGTCCTTGTGAAAGGGAACTCTGATATAAGTTATAAGATTTATAAAGCCATATCCTTCTAACTCCCCAAGCAATTAGATGTAGGAACAAGAACCAAAATTACATATCAAAGAATGTGGGCCAAGAGTACTCATTGTTATAGGTTGAAGCCATTGCAACAAATCAACAAAAACCCAGATGACCCGAATGTATGTATACCTACATCAGGTAAAAGAAGGCAAATATTCCCATGGAGCATCTGGGAAAAGTTTACTCTTGCAATCAACATGTTCCTTGCCATTCAGATTCCTAAAGGTCAAACTGTGCACAATCGTTTCGTATACGCCATCAATGTGTTTATTATTTACTCTCCCTTAAACTAACAGCAAAAGCACCTACAAATGGATGGTTGGAATATTAGATAGTATTTCCTTGGGGCCCTTAGCCTATTTTCTGGATCCTTTGCCATTCCCTAAACAAACAATAAAAAGCCATTTCCAATGGGTCGACCCTCTAGGTTTATTTGGGGCCCAGTGGCCTTAGTCGCTTTGGTTTTCCTCGCCTTTCGCGAAGTCTCCATTGCCGTCGGCACTTGGACTTGCGAACGTCTGGTGACGGTGCCTGGGTGTGAAATGTTTCAACTTGAGGTATTGTTGTTTTTTGGAGTAGATTTGGGTATTGTGTCATTTGTATTTTTCAATATGTATATATACGTACATTTTTGATTATATGTATACATGTCGTATATGACAATTGTTTTCATTATGTTATATATATATATTTATTTATTTTTCGTTTCTATATTGACATGAATTTCATCATATGTTTACATGTTGTATATGACATTCATGTTCTTATATACAAATATAGGTGTATGTGCGGAAATCACTAGATGTCATGTGTTTGATATGCCTAACGGCTGTTGATTGGGTTCAATGTGTCTTGGGCAACCTCTATCGGTCAAAGTACAGCAAATTCACCCAAGCTAATAACAAGTTACGTTGTCGATTAGTTCACAGAAAAAATCAACATCCTCAAAGTGTTTTCATGTTCAGTTTGTTGTTCTAAGAGGGTTATCAAGGTACCTAAGAAATCTTTGGACCACACGCTTCAACCACATCACTGCATGTCTTGTGTATTGAGGATCCGGATACCGAGCCGCTACCTCCAGTGACGCTGAAGGGTGATGAACCCAAGAAATGGATTTAAACAAAAGTGGCATCGCAATGCGATGACTTTCCTAAAGGTGATGCCGCAGTGCAAATTTGCAGACGCATTGCCAACTCATTTTGTGGTGATGGAATCTCTATCTTGATCTTTCTATGTGTATAAGTCTTTATTGTAATTACATCAACACAATTATACATATTTCATGTACTATATAGATGTGTTTTTTCAACAAATTTCGGTCACAAAGGTTTGCACCGGGCAAGGTTAACAATGAGAGGTCCATGACTCGAGAGCTTTGATTCCGAGAAAAAAAAAGTGCTCAGCAGAACGGACTTGGACCTGGAGGGCTTGAGGAAAAAACTAGGTGGTGGTTTCAAATATTTTTTATGTTCATCCCTACTGAGGGAAGATTCCCAATTTGACGAATATTTTTCAAATGGGTTGAAACCACCTACTAGAAAAAGTCGTGCCTTTCAAATGCCGTTTTTATTTCGTTGTGTGTTGAGTCTTGAAACTCAAAAAATCCATCCATCCATCCAACGTGTTTGAAAATAAAAACATCGATGATGTCAGGTGATTTTTTTTCGGTTGGTTGAACCACATGTCATGTGTTACAATTATTTCTTTCTGGCCAACAAAGAAACATTGCGTATTATATGTACTCCCGGAAAACTAACATGTCCCCTGAAACTCAACGGTTGGTTCAGATGTAATTCCTACTGAAATATGTATAGTCCCTTTTTAGGGGACAATTTTTTTCGTTTTCGTGTATGTCGAATAAAAAAGGTTATTTACCCATCTTCCACAAAAAAACATCTGCTGGACACCAGGATGGTGAGTTTGGTGCAATGCGTTTGGAATTGGCAGGGGCCTGTTTGGAAAGCTCAGAGTTGGTGGTGTAAAGTGGTGGAGTTTTGAGGCAAGCTGTGGTAGGATAGTTCATTTGGGGTCGTTTTTCATGGCACCCATTTGTAAGGGGGGGGATCACGTTTGATGCAAATTTGTAAGGTAATTTTGGGGGATTTCCTTTATGATGTTTTCTGGGGTAGTTTCTGAAGGAAATCTTTGCTCGCAAAGTGACTTTTGAGATGAGTCAGTTCTCACACCTTAGTGCCATATTTTCCAATTTGAAAAGTCTGGGAAAACAGAATCAAACAGATTGTCAGCACTTCCATGTTTTTTTTTCCAGGAAGGAAATATTTTTTTTGGTTTGAAAATTGAATTGGGGGGATGTGGCAATCACAGTTGCCATTCCTCTCTGGAGGATCTTGATGGATTTTCACCTGATTCCACATGAGTCCACTTGATTGATGTGTTTTGCAGAGATCCTTCATGCAGTTGATGCTTCAGAAATCCGGCTATCATCAGTTGAGATAGATAAAAACTCTGTAGATTATGGAACATTTACACCCCTGAAGATTAACATGGAACATAATCATGGAGGGTCTGTTCAGATGATTTTTCTTTCAAAATGGGTGATTTGTAGGTTCCAGCCGTTAATCTTCCAGGGTGTACCATATCAACCGGTGCGTGATTTCTGCTTTCAACCGTATCATGTGACAGATTGGTAGAAGATCCACCTTTTGCCAGTAGAAGGTTTGACTGTGGCGACATTTTGAGCTGAAAAAAAACTGAAACTCGGCTGTTAATGTAAGATAGAAAGCATGGCTGAAATATCAAACCCGGCAAAATATTCTACTTGAAACTGAAACCCTTGCAATTTGCAAATGATTGTTTCTTAAACATGGCTGAATTTGTGGATGTTAAGATATCTAACGGTAGATGCTCTTGTGGTTTGATGGTTTTCTTTCTGCATTTTTTTTCCGGTTGTTTATTGCAATTGGGCAACAACAACAAACTGCTAGTTGGTGGTTTCAGATGTTTGTTATTTTCACCAAAACCTGGGGAAATGATCCAATTTGACTATATAATATTTCTCAAATGGGTTGAAACCACCAAATAATTAGCCTGTTTTTTGAATGTCCAAATGCATTTCCCCTTGAAAGATCTACTGAAAGATATTTTGGAGCCCAGCCGATCGTCCGCCAGAATTTGAAGACCAATTCAGTTGATGTGTTTTTTTTTTCCGAGTTGGAATCTTGTCTACAGCTGGAGCAATGAAAAACAAACTGTTTGTTTAGGGTATATAGGGGATGAAATCCTACCCATTTATGTTTCAGAAACCAATGAACTCAGGTTCCCGTTCTTAAACAACCAGGATTCAATGGAAACCATGGCTCAAATCAGCTGGAGTAACCGCCGATCCAAGGTGTGCCCGTGTTCTTATTGCTGTTTCCCACAAAAATGTTGCACCCCCGAAATCATCATTGCGAAACACACACAACATGAACAGAAAGAGAACAATGTTGGGCGGAATGTATTGAAGTATCTATAGCCGCAATTCAACATATCAAAATAATGTTACCAAAGAAATTGTGCCTTTGGAAAATGGTGCAGCAAGTTCTTATGTTTGTTGAGGTGGTAGATAGTCATCACATACAATATCGCTGTATTTATTTATTTATACATATACATATATATATATATATATGTGTGTGTTCGTATACACATTGTATCTCTTTACAGAAAATTCCTTGTTTGGATTGTCCGTATTATTGGGCATTTTCCGGTCCGGCACATCCCAGAGGTTTTTTTAAATTTCAAAGCACATCCCAGACCAAACCCAGAGTCCCACCCCCCCCTCCCTGAAAACAAAACAGCAAAGTTGGCCCTTGAAAATAGGCATTCCAGGGCCCCAAAAAGGAAAGGCTTGTTTTCCAATTATCAATTTTGAGGTTGTGTCATGGATATGTTTTTTTACATATACATTGCGCAATGGATCCTTTTGGATCTCCATTTGGTGATGGTTCTTTTGCATAGTCATTGGTATAAGGATGGTACAAGGATTGGAACACTTTTTGCAGGTATTGACTTTCTCTGCTGTCTTGGACAAACATGAAAAACATCACCCATTAGCATGTCCCAGGAATTTCGTAAATGTTTAGTAAATGGGTTGTAGCCTACTTATAAACGGGATATTTTAGGGTTACACTCTGGTAAACTAACATAGCTGGCTGGAAAATGGACCTGGATTGAAGATGTATTTCCAATTAAACATGGGGATATTCCAGCCAGCTATGTTAGTTTACCAGACCCATACCATCCATGTATGGCATATTTAACTACATTTGGTTGGTGTTTTTTATAAATTGTATATGGTAAATGTAGGTAAATGTACGTAAATGCTCTATAGATGGATTCTATGGGAGAGGGTATAACCCGCTGATCCTAACCTTTTACCAGCACTTCCAACGGAACGTCCTGGAACCATTAGGTTGGAACGTCCCTGAACTGGCCACTGGATCTTCCAACCTGTTATCCACCTTCAAGGACATTCCATCGATTTTGTGGCATGGTGGCCCCATGTTTATGTAAGGTTTAACATGCATTGTGCAACTAAATTTAATGGTAAGGTATGTTTTGTACAATGAATATTGACTCCAAGACTAGTACAGAATGTACTTTTAACAATGAGATCAGGATAATGTGTGAATTCAGCAGACACCTTGAACAACTCCAGGTGTGAGATAAATTTTAAAACCCAGAAATTGGACGTTAAATTTTCCAAAAAACTGATGGTTTGGAAAAGACGACTTTGTTGAAATCTAGCGATTTTGGGGTAGCAATGTTGAACCATTCCAGGGTGTAAACTCTTGTTACTCACCCGCAAACAGGAATGTTCAAGTGGTCAATACCCCACCCCTTTATTGGTATATGTAACTATTTGGACCAAGAAGTGATATCACACAACCTAAACAACAAAATGCTGATTTTGTAGGGTTATTACAAACTAAGCTAATCTCTATGCAAGTTGGAGGAGAACATTATACGTTTGATAAATTGTCCAGATATCATTTTTACCTGCTGTTCCATGGCGGGACTTTATTCTGTTTCGGGGGATGGGAATCCCTACTATAGGAACAAACAGTTTTTTTTCATGTTTTTTCCACCGTGAACCCAGCAGGGTGGTAGTATTTCAATCAACTCCATGAAACTACTCCCTTTGACAAATTCAGAACCATCATCCAATCTCAAGAAGTTTATAGGAGCGGGGTACATCTGCCTAGTGCGGTTTGTACAAGCCAAGTAGTTGTAGTAAAAACAATCATGCATTTTTTCCTTTGTTGTGGATAAAGGTACTCAGGAACCAAACGTCTATCGAAGAGCAATCTTTATCTTGCCAATGTCACCGTTTGGAATGATTCCCATCCTATCTTCTCTTGGGGACATGTTCTTATAAGCAGTGAGCAAAACCCGCTAATTTCCTATATATAGGAAATTTTACTGTACCATTCAGTTATACAGGGATTATAACGAGCCATTATAAGGATCCCTATTAACCAATCAGTTTAATGGAATGCCACAGTGTCACAAAGGTATTGACTACAGATCCCCTAAGCTACACAGCTATGGACACACGCTGACCCAAACAAAAACATGTTGTCGTTGTGTTGGAGAAATCATGGCAACTTCAGATTGCAGGATGTTTTCGTCTTGGATGGAATTTTTTTTGTTCGGGAAAATGTTTAAACAGCTATCAGAAATCCACCAACTTTTGGTTTGGTGGTGTATATATATATAGACTAACATTAGTAACTATAGTTATTCTATTTTTTATTCTTTTTTTTTCTATGTATGATTTTTTGTTCTTTTTGATTTCCATGAGTACCGGAGGTTCGTTGTTGTGCTGCTGTTTTAACGATCCTTCCGCTCAGATGGGATGTTTGTTTTCCGCGCTCATGGGTCAATATGATTTCGGTTGTTTCATATCCCATAGGATCCATGTATACGGTATATTTATCTACACTTGCCATAAACATCAACTAAATGTAGGTATATATATATATACACAGATTTGTGGGTGTTAAATCACCTGCATAATGAAAAAGAGCCTGGTTGCTTAGGGTATATGGAGGATTATACTGCCCAGTTACATGGGGATTATAATTAAACCATTGATTTTAATTTTAAGGATCCCTATTATACAACCAGTATTTCATGGAAAGTAAGGCCAGTTTCTTCCGGCTCATATTATTCCTGAATGAAATTCGCTTCCACCGAATCAGTGTTGAAGATCCAAAGTCGTCTTCTTGAGTTTGCTGGTAGTTTTAGTTTTTCAGTTGACGGACCCTGGAAAGGTTAACATGTTGAACCCCAAAACATGGAAATTGTGAACCAGATGATTTTCCTTTAAAAGATCCCATACATAGGATCCATGGGACTGGTTCCTTGAAAAAGGTATATTTACCTACTACATTTACCATGAAAAACAAGCATTCATGGACCGGTAAATACATCATTTTTTCCATGGATCCTCTGGGATAAACGGTGATTTTTTTGAAACCGTTCCAGCCTCGCGAGGATTTGCTGCTCTACGAGAGTGAGTTGATGATGTTGGGGGTACCGGATCCCAAGTTTTCAAGAAAGATGAAACGCTCCAAAAAAAACTACCAAATCGCCATGGAAAACCCAAGCATTTTGGGATGTTATTTACATGAAAAAAAACCGGAAAGATTCGGCGGATTTGTCATGGCGATGTTAGTTTACCGGAGGGTATGCAAGATACGGATGTTTCCGAAAATAGTGGGTTTTCCCCCCAAATCATCCATTTTTATAGGGTTTTTCCATTATGGACCATCCATTTTGGGGGTACCACTATTTTCGGAAACACCCATACAGGACCTATCAGTTGGGGAAGATCTCCCCCCTTCCCAGGATGCTGGCTGGTCACCAATCAGGATGACGGTCCTAAGCCTTCCATGACTGGATGGTGACTGGGGGATCCCAAAGTAAACCTTCATTTGCCACAATTACGAGGCAGGGTAACAACCCAAATGGAAGAAATTTACATAAACCTGGATTTCCATAAACCTTCCATTTATTGGTAGATATACCACCATTAGATGGATCCTACCTACTGTTGATGGAAGAAATCCTGCACCACCTGGGATGTCAAAGACCCTGTAAATATGTTGATAAACTACCTATTAACTGGTGCAGGATTTGTTCCATCACCAGTATGTAATTATGGGAACATCTTTTTGCCACACAGTGATTTGGAAATCTTTTCTAAATACATCTGAAAGTTAGAGTCTCCTTGTTACCTTTTCTTGCTGGGGTTCAGGCAGGCTACCATGGCTGATGGTTTGAGAATAAAGTCATGTCTCATGTTGAATGTTGCTAATACTACAGTAGGATTTTTGGAGTAGGCGTATTTGCGGTTTAACAACCATGAAGTGGATTCAACAACGTATACAACGTCTTTCCCTATGTATTCTTGTGAATTCCAGATGGCTGCCCATTTACATATGACATATGAACAATCTGACATGTCCTGCTCTTCCGCAATGATCCCTTTGACAGGTGATACTTTGCAAGAAAGGAATGGTCAAACAAACACTTTTTCCGTTCTTACATGTTGGATAGATTGGATAGATCCCCCAAAAAGTCCAACAGCTATTTTTGCAAAAGTCAATCAAAACCAAAACACCCAACAGCTACGTTTCCAGCCTCACCTTTGGAGAGATTGACATGTGCGAGGATGTTTATAGTGGAATTTTCCCGTGATCATCGCAAAAACACTGGGTGTAGAGTTCTGTACATCAATTATATATCATGAATCAATCAACTGAAGCTTCTTAACTCAGTCTGTTGTTGATTTATTTTGGTGGCAAACAACAATCAACCACAATACAATCTGTGTTCACGCAACTATGGAAAACAACAATAACGGGCCCCCTGCCCAGGGAACAAGGAATTATCCCTAGTTACACCCACGTAGAACTACAAGGTGGGCCCTACCAGTTATGGATGGGGTTAGAATATAGGTGGGTTTATAACCCCATTTATTCATTAAATACAGCGATTTATAGGGGTTATAGGCCCATCTTATAGAGCTTGTATCACATTTACCACCTAAGCACGGGGCCCCTTATTGTATGGTTCCCCACGACAAAGCGCAGCTCCCAAGTCCCAGGCCCCTAAAGAAAACGAACGCAACGACGCGCGGCCCTTCGGGAGCGAGCGTTTCCCTTTTCACACCGGGAAGTCCGAAGGGTTGAGAAAGGTGGACCTTTAGAAATTCTCCAAACCCTGCTATCTAAGGTTGTTTCAACACACCTTTGGAACACACCCCTAAACCTTTACCAACAGGCTACAAAAGGGATTCCTTTCATAGTTCTCTAGGTGGATTGGTTGGGGTGTGCTCTAAGGGTGTGTTGTAACTTCCTTGGAAGCTAGCATTGCACACCCCGTGAAACACCAGGGACTTTTTTTTGGATCATTTTCTAAATCCTCCAAAATTGGGGAGATGAAAAAAACACAAATTAATGGAACATTAGTTATATGGTGATTTATTTGAGGTACACCCGGCGTGAGCCAATGGCTAAGCCTTAAACTTTTGGGGATTACATATATTGGTGGGATTGGGTAAACTTAATGGTTTGGAATGATGGACCCTATCAACAAATGATAGATCATGAACCGCTATAATTCTAAAAGACCGAATGTGGACGCACCTAGAATAAACATCTTAAATGATGGAATTATTATATTTTGGATAATTACCAAGTTCTTCAAAATCACTATTTCGGGGCTTAAGTAGCCTCTTTTCAGTGAATCAAAAGGTCACTTTGAAGAAGCTGGTATACAACATCACTTTATCATATCTTTCGTTCATGATCTATTTTTGAATTACTCTGGCTGTGAGACGGGTTCTTCGTTGAGAAGGTCATTGAAAAGTGCTCTTGCCCCCACTTTCACCCGCAGATCCTTTTCTGATATTAGCTTTGCTAGATAGGCAGGCAACTGTGTTTGCTGTTGGTTATAGTCCCTAAAGATTGAACACGAAAAACACCAAAAATTGGTCGTCAATTAGGTTTGATACCATGGCAGTCAAGCAAAAAACATGATAAAAGAGATTTACATTACCCTAAGGATCACTGGACCCTCCAATGGAAGGGTTTGAACCTGTGTATCGCAGGGGTCGGGTCCTCAAAATAGCCCAAGATACTTAGGGGTCCGGTGGGGGGTAGTTCCGGTATGAGTATGTATAGTTAATTATAGGCGATCCCAACAATACATCACATCACATTTCCCGAAAAGAATTCGTTGACTCAGATTTTGCATCCATGGGTTTCTCTTACCCAGCATTGACCCTTTGTGCGAGGGAGATGCTTTGATTTCCATCCCTAAGATGTTGTGACCGACCGCATCAGACATTGTATAGATATATATTGATTGTTTAAATATCAAATACAATGTATAGACATATAGAGCCATTACCATGGATATGATATATGAATACTGGAACCCTTTGATGACCTTCGTTTTGACTGGAAAAGACCTTGTTTTTTTTGGAGCCAAGGGATAAAAATAGAGGACATTCACAGCTTCCAGGTATACTTACACTCCTTCATGGAACCGCATCCCCACCAGGAGCGTCAACAGCGTCTTGGCCGAGACCTTTGGACCTGGTGGAATGGTCAGTTCCCTACGGAAGCGAGGTCGAAAGTGGGTGTGGGGAAACGCGAAAAAGGGGAGTTTCGGGGGGGACAATGGAAAGGTGAAGGCAATGATATGTTTATTTTTAGATTGTGGCGATTTTTGCAGAATTTTCATACAAAAAGACGTTGTAAACAACGATGATGATTCAGTATGATTCTTGATTGAATCATGGATTTATTTAAATCCTTATATTTTATTGGCCAAAGGATCCATGTACATGCAGACAGTATAGCTACCTACATGCACCATTTTCAAAATTCAACTCATAGTACAGTTGGATATACCAAATTGTTTTAACAACCAATGTTTATATGGTTTCTAAGTGCATTATGGGTTGATCAAATCCAATGATTTCCTTCGGTTTCTATACATGCCTATCAATTTGCATGCTTTCAAAACAACACAGTTGTTCATCAACTTCTCAATGACCAAGCTTTGGCCGGGTTTAGAGCCTTGAAAAAAGTTTCAGCAGCCATGTATTGATATGATTTTGTTGTATGTTTTTTTTTGTGGTGAAAGAATGATGATTCACTCAAGATACTGTTCATGGAAGAAATCTTGCACCAGCTGAGATGTAAAAACTTTCTTGTACATAATGGGATCAACTACCGACCTCAACTGGTCAGCCGGATTTCTGAACCATCAACAGTATATTGAGACTATAGATGGTATGTTCTAGAAGCATGTACTTTGACATTTGCATTTGTACATTCTTATTTGCACCACCAAAAAAAAACACACAATCGCAGTGTTTTTTCCTTTTCAACTGTTATATGCTACCATTTCTATCGGAACCTGAAGTCAAAAGTCGAAACTGCAGAAACCACAGGAAAGAATGGCGTCTTCCGAGCTTCCCAACAACTTCCTTGGGGCTGGTCCGCAAACCCGGAAACCAGTGCAGAGTTTTAAGGGACGACGTTTTATTTTTGGACCTTTTTTCGGATGATAGGATTCCGAAAGATTTTTGGGGAATACTCAGAAATTTGAGGAATCTGAAGGGGAGATATGTGCAAGATAGCAGATGCTTTTTCGCAAGAAGCAGGTTTGTGCTTTTAGCCACTTACTCCCATGGAAGTAGGTGAAATACTGTGGGCGTTTCAATCCGGCCAGCACCACTTGAGGTTGATAGTGAACATTCCCGACTAGTTTCAACATGTTTATACATCCCAGGTGGTAACAATAGGTGAACGCATTTAGGTTCATGGACACCCTGGGTTAGGCCATCAAATGGAAATGCATTTTCATGCGGCCAAGTCTTTTTTATATTTTAATGTTTTTCTAAGTATCCTCACATGAGATTTTTCCACAGAGAGAATGCGGAAACAAAAGCTCCAGCAGGCTTTAAAATAAGGTCTACAAACCAAAACTGTATCAAACATATAACTCAACCTGGTGGATACAGCCCACAATCTGAATATTTATCCTGGTTTTATGTGTGTATGTGGGTGTTATTGCATGGGCTATAATGCCCTACTGGAGTGAGCATTTACGTACCTCAATGAAAACCTGGCTATGACTTTCCTTTTTTTCCTGCCTTGGGGCGGCCTGTTGGTCGATAGGTATACGCTCAAAGGGAAAGATACCGAGTTCAATCCTTACGGCACCTTGGATGTCTTTTCTGTTTGCTGGTTGCTGGTTGCTTCTTTTCCTGTTGTTGTTGCTGGTGGTGGTGGTGATGATGGTTATTGTTTCCGGAGAAAATCTATTTTTGGTTTCTTTCGCAGATTGACTCCGAGGTCTCACTGAAGTTTTTGTCAACCTTCAAAAGTCTCAGCTAATCATGGATTTTGTCAAATTATTTCAATGTAACCAACAGCTCCATCAGATGGTACGCGTTGTCTTCTATTTGAGCGGGGGTCAAAATATGCGAAGATCAATTTAGTAAGAAGGGTTCGAAAACCGTTAGGAAATGCTCAGAATGCTGTAGAACGATTGGGCTCCCTCAAAAACAGTAGTTTTCAGGTGCGTGACAAGTTGTGATTGTGCATGACCCGCGCTGTTTCTGTTATGTGTCATCACTGGAGAAGTTTCAGAAACACTTGTTTCAATGGAGTTTCCTGGTTCCCTTAATAGGTGGTAGGTATCATATTACCCCCCCATTGGCAATAGATAAGTGGTATTTGTATCGGGTCCCCCGAGGAGATTAAATGTATGATGCACGTACCAGTTGGGGCTCAAAAACCAGGTTTTGGGGCGCTCCCGCAAGCTGTGCCGATGGATGATCAGTTCACTGAGCTGCTACGAAGGATTGAGGCCTTGGGTGATCGTGACCTGACCCACCTCTTGGCCATTGTAGCAGCAGCGGTGGCTGATCGGTTGATTGCTACAGAGCAAGAGGGACTAGCGGCTGAAAGGGAGGAAGCGGAGAACCTGGAGGGTGCCCCGTGGCGACTTGCCAAGGGAAGAGCCAAGGGGATTGGCAAAGGAAAGGGAAATGCGAAGGGTCGTGACCGCCGTGGCAAGGGTGGACCTTATGGAAAGTGAAGACTCAGATCCTGGTAGAGAGTCAGCTGACCCCGATGTGTTATTGGAGAGGCTGGGAGAATCTGGCTGGGATAGAGAAGTGTTGGCTGCACTTGTGGAGACAGAAGATGATATGAGGGAGGTGTTGCGTCAAGCAATTCCCTCCTACGGAGGTTTCGAACTCCACTTGGCGATTGGGTCTTTGATGCAATGGGTGGAGAGGCAGAGATTGAGTATGTCGAGACGGACCAAGGCTATGGCTCAGAGAGCATCCCAACCTCGGCTGGTGAGGGACGATCCTCCAAAAGACCCGGGGGAAGTTTTCGAGGCTTTGCTGGCAGAGAACATTGAGCTGGCTCGTTCCACCTACAGGTCGAAGTACAAGCGGGCATTGCAAGCAGATGGTGCAGTACCTGCGGCAGTGTTGAAGAAGTGGAGACCAGACGATGGGCGTTGTCGTTGGCCAAGATGATCAAAGAGGCCGGGTTGCCGGCTGTGGAGATAGCTGACAACACGGCTGATCCGTGTGGGACTTGGATCAGGCTGTGCGGAAACAGAAGGGCACGAACCTTGCGGTCTGCAGCAAGGACCTGGAGCAAGTTCTCAGAATGGCTGGGACTGGCATTCAATGAGTCCTGGCCGTCCTCAGTGGCTCGGTTGGTGGACTATTTGGAGGAGCGTGCCCATGATGGATGTGGACACACTTTCCCATCATCGCTGCTTACGGCCCTTCAGCTCATGGAAACTGTCGGTGGAGTTCCTCGGGAGCAGAGATTGGGATTGTCTTCATCGTTGATCAACGTGACGAGGAACCTGGGAAAGCAGTTGATGACCGATGCTTTGCCTAAGAAAACAGCCCCGCTCTTCACGGTGGCCATGGTGATTTCGGCTGAAGTCTTGGTGATGGACTTGGCATCACCCCTGGTGACACGGGTACTGGCCTTCCTGTTTTTAGTGATGATTTGGGGAGCACTCCGAACAGATGACGTCTTGTGGCTGGACAGAAGCAGACTGCTCTTGAGTGAGATTGGTCTTCGAGGGGTGCTCTTGAGAACCAAAACATCTGGAGCGGGAAGACGGGTCAGGGAGCTCCCTGTGTTCGTGATCAGGACAGGACAGCTTCTCTATCTGGCTTCGATTGGCTCAGAGAGGGAATGGATCTCTACCTCTCCTGTGCAGATGGTTTTCCGGGAGTTCAGTGCTTGTGTGTCCCGAAGAGAGATCTGACAGGGTTCACTCGGAAGTACCTGGTGGCACCGACTTTGACAAGCTGGATGCATTGGTTGATTCTCCAGTTGAAGGAACCCATCCGCAATCCTTGATCCCGATGGAGATGGGAACTCGGTGGACAGGGCACTCGGCGAGACATTGCCTTCCAAGCTGGGCGGCTGCGCTGGGCATCGATGCAGAGCGTAGGGCGTTCATCGGCAGATGGAAGGCTGGGAGTGGACGTAGATTTGAACACCTACGTTCTAACAGCTCGCCAGGTGGTTCATGGTGTTCAAGAAGAAGTACTTCGAGCTTTTTGTCTGGGAAAGCCCCGACCCTATGTCGAGACGGAGCTCTTTGAAGAGATGATGAAGCACGCAGAGTCCCGGCAGCTAGATGGTCGGACTTTCGTGGGCCCACATATGGTTTGGAAGAGGCGAGATCGTGCAGTCGCTCTTTTTCAAGACTTTCCCATGATTGAAGATGAGTCATGGAATCAGTGGGAGGATGTCCAGGCCAAGGGCGCCGGGGCAGTGGTGCCATTGGTAGCAGCAGAAGAAGGTGCTGAGGTGGCGCCGTATTGGGTGAGCATTTCCAGAAAGACTGGATTCAGAAGGCTTCACAAAGTCAATGGTTGTGGGATCAGACCAGAGTCTGTCCACCGGTCAGAACCGGTATTTACCATTGATTCCAAGATCGCAGATAAGAAATGCCAGTTGTGCTGGCGTCCGAAACAGGTGGAGTCTGGAGCACAGGAATCCAGCTCAGAGTCCTCTTCTTCCACCGAGTCTGAAACAGACGAGGAGGAGGCGGAGGAAGACGGCTACTTGAAGGTATGAGTCAGGCAAAAAGCAGATGCTCTGGCAGCCTCAGAAATCGTCATGTCAGAACATGATTCAGAGTCATTTCAATCTTTGTGATTTCGGTGTCATGTCCGAGCATGATTCAGTTTTGCTAGTTGTTTCGGGGGATGTTGTTTGGTTTTGTTGAGTTGATGTCTTTTTTCGCCTCATGGGCGCATGCAGTGAAACACATGTAGTGACATACCCATGCAGTGCAAAACGATTCAGACCTGCGGCCCAAATAGTGATGGCTGTGGTAGATGATGCGGCTAGACGGCTCTTCCTGCACACTGAGGTGGATTCTGATTTAGTATACGTGTGGGATGAAGCTGGAGTGTCCTTGGAGCATCAGTACTTGCTAGGGCAGGATTATCGAACGGTTCGAAAGTTTTCTGCAATAGGAGACACACGAGCGGAGGCAAGACAAGCTTTCATTGCAGACATCCCTTTGGATCCTGCTGCCGGAGCAGCACAGAGGGCAGCCCTTGCAGGATTAGTGACTGCTTGGCAAGTGAGTTCAGAACTCAATGATAAGGACATTCAGAACAGAGCCGAAGCGAAGAACTTGGGAGTACCGAGACCCCTGACGTTCACAGATCGGAATGCACTCTACTATGCATATGAAAGGGTGCACGGTGCTTTGGAGGACAAAAACTCTCCTTCGGCAGACTATCTCTCGCAGAAGATGGAGGAGGTAGAACAAGGAGAGTTGTTGGCCAGCAACTTGGATGAAGTTGGGTCGAAGGAAGAATCCTTGACCATAGCGATTCAATCTTCAGTTGATGCTTCTGGACGTTTGAGAGTGGCAAGGGAGCGGAAGAAGTCCAAACTTCCGACCAACTCTGAGGAGCTCAGGAGCAAGCTTAAACTGGAGTGCACAACTTTGATCATGTTGGGATCGAAGTTCAGAAACAGGGAATGGTTTCGTGAGCTCAACCCCAATGACTTCTCCAAGTATGTGGATTGGCTTTTGGGAGAGAAGGTCTATGGCTTGCAGATCCCCCGGATTGGTGGGGAGGGGACTCAACCACTGAACCCTCCATGGACTGTTTTGCTTCGTTATGAACAACAAGTGCGCAAAGAGGCTTACAAGCAGGCCTTGAGGGCCAACAGACGTATCAGAGATACACTGGAAGAGGCAATGCGGAACTCAGAGATCAAGGAGGTGCATTTCACAAGCCCAGTGGCACTCACCATGGCAACAAAGCAGTCCGGGGGCGGTGCATCGAACCTGCAGAACATCCCGGGAGCAGAAAGCGAGCCACCGGTGAAATGGCCAAAGAAGGGGGACAAAGGAAAGGGAAAAGGCAAAGGGAAGACGGGCAGATTTGACAAGCGATATGGATATCTTCATTCGCAAACGCCAGATGGTCGCCAGATTTGCTATGCTTACCAGGAGGGCAAATGCAAGGGAAATTGTGGCCGTGTGGATATTTGTCAGCTTTGCCTTGGTCCCCATCCTTTGAAAGATTGCAAGCACAAGTTGAAGGCTGCCAAGGAGGCAGCTAAATCTACAGAGTGACAGTCAACATCGAATTCGGTGGAACCTCCACCGGTAGATGTCAGCACAGAGGCAGAAGCTACGACGACGCAGGCAGCTGGGAAGACAACTTGCTGGCGGGTGTTGTACCTATTTGCTGGTCCAGAACGACATGCTGACATTCGGTTTCACTTGAAGCAACTGGCTGATTCTCAAGGAATCAAGCTATGCATGGAAGAATTTGATATCCTGAGAGACAAGGCTCAGGATTTGACCTTGGAAGATGTCTGGTCTAAGTTGTGGAAAAGAATCAATGCTGGTGAGTTCGACTTCATCATCTTGGCTCCCCCGTGCAACACCTTCAGTAGGGCCAGGCACAACATTACTTGTCCTGGGCCTAAACCTCTACGACTGATTGAGTACCCAAGGGGCTTTCCCTGGCTCAAGGAGTCCGACCTCAGTAAAGTCAAAGTGGCCAATTTGCTGGTGGATAGATCCTTCGAGATTTGCAAGGTGTGTGTCGACCTGAACATTGGGTTTTTGCTGGAGCATCCTGAACAGCTAGGCCGGGCACATGGGACAGTGCCAGCATCAATCTGGAACTTTGAGCAATTCCAAGAGTTGGTGGAGACAGGCAGTGTGGCACAGGCGGCAATCTTCCAGTGCGTTTTTGGTGCACCCACTTCAAAACCGACACGATTAGCTTCTTCCGCCTACGCTGCTTTTGAGGCTTCTCCTTTTTCAAGTTTTGCAGGTCCACATGTGCTGGATGAAGACGGCAGCTATCTGGGACCTTTACCCCGACAGTGCCCTCACAGGACACACGACTTGAAACTGATTGGGAAAGACCAACAAGGAAACTGGAACACTGGACCATCAGCAGCTTACCCTCCAGAGATGTGTAAGCAAATTGCACTGCTGATTCAGCAACATCTTTGTGGTTGTGGCAAGCAAAGGGGTGCAGTTTTTCACAACAAAGATGGGGGTGCAGTTTTTCACAACAAAGATGGTGGCGCAGTGGTTTTTCACAACAAAACGGAACAGTTGGTGTCGGGTTTGCGGGCAGACAGTGACAAACAGGACGAAACGGCAGCTTCAGTTAACGAGGTTGCGGAGGAGGAGGAATGGGACGAGAAGGATGAACTCTTCCATGGAAACCTTCAGCAGGCTGCCAGGGACAATGCTGGCCTGCCGATGACGTGCAGGTGGCAGGGTAGAGCGAAGTCTTTTGCAGATGGTGGGGGACTGAACTCACCAGGATGTTGGGCTCCGGAAGATAGAGGAGTCAGGCTGACCGGGGAGCGGAGTTCACTGGTAGACAAACTGGCACTATTGGTCAGGACATTTGTGGTGAGATGGATAACAGACTTGCAACGATCCACATTTCAGCTGGCTACTGGCAACATGAAGCAGTGTCCATTTCCTGAACAGGCGTTGGACAAGCTGAGAGAAGAATGGTTTGTTTTGCTGGGAGACTCGGATCGCTTCAGACAGGTCCCTGAATTTCAACCTTTTTATCTGTTTGCCCTGGAAGAGACGTTGAAGCAGATGGGGGACGAAGATTGGGAAGTGATTGCCAGTCGAGGAGGCGACAACTATGTCACTGGCAGGGTGGTAGGTGTGAGCAAGCCCATTGAGCCTGCACCTTTGATCTTCCGACAGAACCGGAGGCAGCGGAAATATGATGCTTCAGAGTTCAACCCTTTAGCCGAAAATTACCCATCAGCGGAGGAGGCCAAGCACTTCATTGAGAAACAGTTCCGGGAGGAGGAGAAACTAGGATGGATGTACCCGCTGTCAGATGCTGAAGCAAAACGTAGATTTGGTGACAAGTTACGTATTGCTAGCCTTGCAGCGATTCCCAAAGATGAAACCACTGTCAGGGTACTATTCGATGGGACGCACTCAGTTCAGGTGAACAATGAGATCAAGATTTCAGACCGTCTTGAGTTCCCATCGCCCTCGGAGTTGGCACACATCATGGAGCATTCACAGGACAGGAACTATGGCGTGGTACTCAGCATTGCAGCAGATATTATGAAGGCCCACCGGAGGTTCCTTCACGCTGTGGAGGACCATGGGTACTTGGGTTGCAAAGCTGACAGTTCTTCGTCACAGTTTGGATAAACCGTGTTGGCACCTTTGGAGTAGCATGTGCAGCTCTGCACTTCGGTAGACTGGCAGCGGCTATCTTCAGACTAGTCATGAGGATCATGAAGACTCAACCCTGCTTCCAACTACTTTTTGCCGATGACTTGAAGTTGGTGGTAGGAGGCCCTAGCAAATACATGGATCTTTGGTCAATGCTGGTGATCTGGCTTATGGTGGGCACACCCTTCAGCTGGAAGAAGTTCAGGGGTGTATGTGGGCTTCTGGACTGATTATGCACGATTTCGGCTCGGTTTGAGTGAGAAACGTGCAGCTTGGGTGGTGAGCACCATTGAGGATTTGATCGCGGCAAAGTTTGTGACTACTGGCAGGAGGTTTTCGGAACTGTTGGGCAGGCTGGGCTTTGCAGCACAAGCTGTCCCCTGGTTGCGACCCTTGTTGGGGTCGTTCTATGCGTGGGATACTCTCACCTTTCATGGCGGCTAGAGCTCCAGCATTGGTTGCAATGACTCTCCGAATGGTGCTGGAGCGTTTCAAGAAGGGTGATTTCACATCCCCGTGTTGGTCTCCACAGAGGACGACTTCAGAAGCATTCAGGACGGATGCAAAGTGCGAACATGGCAGGATTGTTTTGGGCGGTTGGGAGCTGGTTTACACTAGTTCGACAAAACAGGCTCGATGGTTTGCTTTGGAAGTGACGCCCGAGATGGCACCCTGGTTGTTTTACAAAGGTCTGGACGTTCAGCGTATGAGCACCACTGCAGAACTCTTAGCAACCTATGCAGCCTTACATGCTTTTGGGTTTTTACTAGGCGACAGGGACCTAGTACGGGAAAAGTCATTAGCAATGGTTGCAGGGGGTACGGACAATCTTGCAAACGAACAACTTTCACGAAAACGGCTGACAACCAAATTGCCGTTGGGCGCATTGTTGTTACAGTTCCATACCAAACTTTGGGACAACGGACTGTGGATGGACCTTCGTTGGCGACCAAGAGGGGAGAACGTGGAAGCTGACCAGTTGACGAACTTAGTTTTCACGGATTTCGACCTGGCAAACCGAATAGAGTTACAGTATGCACAGTTGGATTTGAGAATGCTGGAAAGTTTGCAAGATCATCTCAAATCTTTTGAGGAATCCACCACCAGGACACATGACAGCCTGCCTTTCAGAAAAGGGCTCAGCAAAAGATTGAAGATGGAGACGAAGTCCAAATGGTGACGTTCCAATTTCGTTGAATGGGCAGAAGTGATGGAAGGCGGCCATTGGACATTCAAAAAGGAAGTGACCGTGCTGAAGAGTAATGTATGGTCCCGAGGAGATTAAATGTATGATGCACGTACCAGTTGGGGCTCAAAAACCAGCCCGCCCTGACTCTTTTCCCACCCAGTTTTCTCGCAAAGTGAGCCGCTGGTGGATTAGAGGGGCAGAAGTGATGGAAGGCGGCCATTGGACATTCAAAAAGGAAGTGACCGTGCTGAAGGAAGTTAATTGTATCGGGTCCCCCGAGGAGATTAAATGTATGATGCACGTACCAGTTGGGGCTCAAAAACCAGCCCGCCCTGACTCTTTTCCCACCCAGTTTTCTCGCAAAGTGAGCCGCTGGTGGATTAGAGGGGCAGAAGTGATGGAAGGCGGCCATTGGACATTCAAAAAGGAAGTGACCGTGCTGAAGGAAGTTAATTGTATCGGGTCCCCCGAGGAGATTAAATGTATGATGCACGTACCAGTTGGGGCTCAAAAACCAGCCCGCCCTGACTCTTTTCCCACCCAGTTTTCTCGCAAAGTGAGCCGCTGGTGGATTAGAGGGGCAGAAGTGATGGAAGGCGGCCATTGGACATTCAAAAAGGAAGTGACCGTGCTGAAGGAAGTTAAATATATATATATATATTGCAAATTGGGTGATTATATATATTATATATATATATATCACCTACCACCTAGTAAGGGACCCAGAAACAGCTCTTGAAATTTCTGGAGCAGTGAAAAACGCAATGTTTGGTGCCACCGTAACCGTTTAAGTGAACCTATCGAAGCTATCTGTCAAAAAGATGTCCCAGCCGCCTTCCGGGATTTCGAAGGTGGGGCTAACCAAAAGAAATATGTATTTACTGTATATAGATGAAACATAATGAAAACATATTTAGCATATATATATATATACATATACAAAATAGAATATATATATATATATATAGATGGAACTTATTCTCTCCTGGGATGTTTTCCCAGTAGCATTGTTTTTTTGTTTCCGCCTCCAGGTAAAATGAAGGACACTTGTACTGACCTCAGCGGAACCGGTCAAAAAACCCTGGGGGTCACTCCGAGTTGTTCGGTGCAGAGATGGGAGGATGTGCTTTTTTGAAGGGTCAGCATTTTGGTCAAAAGTAGTGAAATAGTCCAATACTTCACCCCTAGCATCCATGTATGGTATATATTTACCTACATTGGATCAATTTTTATATATACAAATATGATACAGTTTTTCAGTGCTCTCTGGGTATGGTATCCACCCACCCGCTGTCGACTTGGGTTGTTTGGTTGTGGTTACATTAACGAATCTATGTATAATGATTTATAATGTAGTGTGGCTTTGTTGTCCTTAACGAATCAAGACTTACGGTTTGTTTCTGTTGATGGACAAAATCCTGCACCACCAAGGATGATGATTATCCCCTTATTTATAGTGTTTTAACCATCCCAGGTGGTGCAGGATTTCGTCCACCAACAGTTTCCCCAATTTTCAATCATCCAACAGCGTTTTGTTTGCCCACAGGTACGGGTCAGGCGATGCGACATCTCTACGAACGTCATTTTCACAGCGAGATGCCCAACCTGAAGGCCACGGAAACAAATGGGCGACTGATAGAGGGTTAGGGGACCAGGATATGCCACCTATGGAAGAGGAAAATCTTTTCTCAAAGCAACTGTTCAAGAGGATGTGTTTGGAAGGTTGTCGTTTTTTTAAATTCTTTTGAGTCAACAGAAAAGGGGCTCAATATGATTACTGTGATTATATAGGATCATTATGCCGTTGATGGGTGGTGTTTTGACTTCAGAAAATACGGCGAGCGCCAGTTGATTCATAGTTTATCACATTACTTACCAAGCCTTATACATTCGAGGTTGTGATTGTCGGATCCATCCACTAGATGGATGCTCCATGTTTGTTGTAAAAGGACTGTATATCCCAGTGAATCACTATAAGGTAGGGTGTACATAATTGTTTATAACCCTAAAAGCATTCCCCATGTTCTTCAAGGTTGCAACTTTTGTGCAGTTTTATGATTTTACGTGTTGGTTTTTGTTTGATTGATAATAGATGTACTTAATTGATCATCATATCTCTTGTGTGGGGTCCCCTCCCTGTAACAGTGGCAAACAAAGGTTTATAGGGATCCCCCGAACCTAAAAATGGGGGCCACAGCCAACATATCTCTATGTTTGTTTTTTTGCTGTATCACCATCATAGCCCATAGCATCCATCTATGATATATTTAGCTACATGTACCATAAACAACGAATGCAAACGTTAGGTAAATATACATACATGGATCCTATGGGTACTGTTGATGGAAGAAATCTTGCACCAGTTAGTATAGATAGTTTATTCCACTATTAAAAAAGGGTATTATACATGGATCCTATGGGTATCCTTTACATCTCTAGGCTCCGGAGCCTACCTTTTTTTTTGTTTTCGGTATCCAGGAGTTGATCATGGATCAGATCAAGCCCCGCTTGGAGAAGTTAGCCAAGAAACAAATGCCCGGCCTTTGCACCTTGGAGACATTGATCCCAATGGACATGATGTTGTGTGCCTGGGGGATCCTATAGACATCCAGGGGCCACCACCTCCCTTAGAAGATGCCTAAAACACCAAAGCTCAGAAGGTATGACTGGAGGATTTTTGGATGTAATAGGGGATGGTGTTGGTTTGATAATGATGCTAATAAAAACTACCACCACCTTAGTTTTTTGTGTTTTTGGACATGGATGTCTTTTTCTAAGAGGAATTATACTGTTGTGGGTTTGTATCCCTTTGTACATGTCAGGTTGTGTAGACGTGATTTGTATGTTGTTTCAGTATTTTCGAGGATTGGTCAAAAAGTTCTGGCTGATGAGTTGTGTACTTCTTTGTTTTCTTTCGGTGCCTGGCACTTGTTATTCCATCTTTTGTTTCTAATGATGATGGTAAGGGTTGGCTCAATGAGGAGATAGCAGCAGATGCGGGTCAGGGGGTCAGGGGAAGAAGCAGCTTAGACATCATGACACAAAGTCCAGTTTTCGAGCTACACCTTCTGGGAATGGTCTTTCCTCTATTCCCAACCACTGCCCATCTTTCGATGATCGTCTTATCTTTTGGGATGAACGAAATGCCGTTGGTTCTGATACGATAGGAGATAACCAGCATTGGAATGGAGAAAACTATTCTTAAAGAGCACATTACATAGATTACAAATTATTACAAGAGATGCATCTAGATATACATTATATACAGTATAATCTTATATATACATAATGATATATCTACCAATAATTGCTGCATGTTTATATTCGGCAAAGTGCTGGTTGCTTGATGCTGGTGAAATGGTTGTTGAATTGGACATTTCATGTAAACTCGCTGTTTTTCCTGCTAATTCTGCATGACTCAGCGACTTCAATTTTTTTCAGGTCCTTTGGTTGGCTTAGCACATGGGGATTTGAATGCAGCCAACATCATGATTGACGCGCTGGACCCGGGGGGCCCGAAACGAGTGAAATGGTGAGAGCTGTTCACCCTGAAACCCGGGAAAATTCACTAGGGTTGGTTGGTTGGGTTATATAATAAGGGATGACATTTCCTACCCAATTATGTAGGGATTATTAGTAAACCATCACTAGGTGGTGGTGGCAAATCAAATACGTTGAAAAATTTCCAAGCCAATTTTGGGGAAATGGATCCAATTTGACCAATATTTTTCAAATGGGTTGAACTCACCAAATAGCTATATATATATATATATATGCAGCACGAATTGAAATCGTTGTTGTTTAATGATGTGTAACGCATGCGCACGCACCCCAGATGCATATTGACAACCTACACTTGAAGATCAATCTCCTACTGAAATATTGTTGTTTCTCGGGTGTCAAAATAAGATGAAACCAATTTCAGGTTCTGACATAGGAAATGTTGTCTTTTATCAATTGAGATTCGTACTTACACCCCTGAAAATTAACATGGAAGTACAATACCCTGGGGATCCAAACACCTTCTGAGAATGGTAATGGAACCTAAATACCTTGCTGAGGAGGTGATGATTATACACCCCAATCATCTTCTAGGGATATGGATAGTTTGGTTCAAGACGATTTTCCTTTGCAAATTTGGGTGAACAACTCAGGTTCCAGCCGTCAAGTGGAACCGGTTTTTCTGAAGCCAAGACTTGAAACACCGGGTAAACCCAGCGTTGTTTCCATGGTGTTTTTCCATGGACTTGGATCAGAAAAAGTCAGGAATAAAAAGCTGCCAGAGGCAAGAAAATCCCAAGTAAGTGACCTTAAACAGCAGGTGCGTATGACATTTTGATTCAGATGTTATGTATGTATTATACATGTACATATCCCCAATATGGCTCTTTGTATATTGGCCTCTTTTTACTTCCAAATGTGCTTCCTGGAAATCAACCAAAATCATGTAGGCAAAAATATTTAGCAAACGACAATACTGTTGATGGTTCAGAAATCCCAAACGACCACCTGGGATGTATCAGAAAAACCTTTGAATAATGGGATTTCAACTACCGTTCCCTCAACTGAGCAATGAAAAAAAACCTGGTTGGTTAGATTTTGTAGGGGATGACATACTACCCAGTGATATAGGGATTATGATAAACAATTTTTTACGGATCCCTATTTTTCCCAACCAGGATTCAATGGAAAGGACCGGAGGGTTTTTTGTCGTGGCTCAACTGGTGCGTTTCCGCCGGATTTTTGGTTGCCATCAACAGATATGGATCTTTACACAGCAGGACGCTGTGTGGCTCATCGACTTCGCCACCTCGGTGGATTTGCCCTTGCTCACGGACTTATGCAAGTGACGTGGTTGACTAAGAGAACAACACTTTCGGAAAGACGTTCTGAACGAAACCCGAATGGACATAATATAGGATCCATATATGATGTATATATATATATATATTTTTTTTTTGATTCCATATGGGATTCATGGGATTTTTTTGTATTTTTGCCTATACATTAATGGTTGATTTGATATGATGTGATGATTCATCAACCATACTTACATTTTATGGAACCTGTGTATGGAAAGCTTATTGGATTGAAGGGAGCCGGTGGAAGGGAGCACAAAGAATGGATTTGTTTTTCTTCTCCAACACGAAGGTCAGCTACATGGAGGCATGCAACACATTTCACAACGCATTTCAATCTGGAGATGGTGATATTGAAGGTGCCTTCATATGTGTTTATTTGTTTTTTTGGAAGAAGTTAAGGGGTGAAACCCATTTAACTAACACACATGCATTTATTGTTTGGCCAGTTGGTTCAACTTTTGCTGGTCCCACAGAGGGCTGTCATTCACGGCCTGGTTGGATATGTTGTTTGGAAAAACCGAAATGAAAACAATGGATGTTGTTTTTGTTGCTTATATGCACCCCTGAAGACTAACAAAGAACCTGAAGATGATGGTTTGGAAGATGATTTTTCTCTTCCATGGGCGAATTCGCAGGTTCCATGTTCATCTTCCGGGGTGTAATGAGTATTCTCACCCGGATGGGATCAACAGGCGCAAATTACAAGATGAACAATGAAAACTATATCCCACATCATCCAAGCATGGTATATTTACCTACATTTAACCATAAAAATCAACCATTCATGTATGTATAATTATATACCATACATGGATACTATGCGCATGTTGAGTTGCATGTTTTGAGATCAAGTTACATGTTGTGGCAGACAGCCGCCTGAGAGGTGTGGCGAATATGGCCGTTCAACACGTACTGAGGCAATGTCCGACTTCAAAGTTTGATACTGTTCCATGTGGTGGCTATGAATACATGGATACATGTGTTCTCAATATGTATAATCATATATATATATATACAATTCTTTACTTTATTTTTATATATACATATATACATTTATAAATATACATATGATGTATAATATTTAAGTGTATCACACTTCTCCAAAAAAACATCCGAATTCGACGAAAAAAATCTGGAAAAAAACATCTCTGACAAAAACGGAGGTTTGAGATGGCCTGCCTCTTTGAATATGCCATTTTACCCATCACCGTGGAGAATTTGCTCGACCTTTCGGGGAGCGATGAGGAACCGAACCTGTCCTTGAGATTCGAGGAAAAAAACACGTGGTGGTAATGCAGATGTTGTTTGTGAAGATTGTTACTGTAGATTTGTAAATCCTCATATATATATATATATGTAATATATATATATATATTTGCATATGCACTGTTTTGCTACAAAGTTTTGAATGTCGTCTTAGGTTTGTTATTTTTTGGTCACTTGTAGTCCTTGATTCATGCATATTTTCGATATCACCTGTTTGGCTATGGTTTTGCTTTGATGATTATTATCCACACCACAAATCACCGCACCATGGTAGCATGTTAACTTGTTATTTGTAATGGTCATAATGTCATAGACATGGATGTTACCAACAATTCAATAGCTGTTTCCTGGTTCCCTTAATAGGCGGTAGGTGATATATAATCACCCAATAGGATCCAATAGGCAATATATAAGTGGTATATAAGTGGTATATATTGCCAATTGGGTGATTATATGCTACCGATCCCACCTATTTTCCGGGAACCAGGAAACAGCTATTGATCAATCAGCACCTAAAACATCAGCGATGTTATCATCCCCTTGTCTTTGAGGACCTTCCCCAAAAACTGAATGGGATATGGATTTCAAGCTCCAGTTCCAATGATCTGGGCAATTTCACGACCAAACGGCGGTTGTTCACCGTTAACAAAAATCTTGTTTGGCTAAGGGAAAACCTTCCAACAAAAATGGCTATATTTGGTTTTGGTAATTTTTGTTCAGTTTATCCTGAATGATGCCTTATAATGTTTGTTTTCCTTAAACAGTTTTTTTCATGTCGAAAAAGTCGATGCGTGGAAAGCTTGAAGTGTTCGAGCTGTCGCAGCAGGATCATTGGGAGAAGATGGGTATTGGCGAATGGCTGGGTGTACAGCAGGCCTGGGGAGCTAGACGTTTGGGAGATGAAGCTGGATGGGTTTCGGGGAAAACAGGTACAAATCGAAGGAAGAATGACTGACCAAATTTGATCTTAGGATGATGAAACTCAGCACCTTGTACATGAATTCATAGGTTTTTCGTTGTTGGTATGTTTATTTGTTTTTTTTCATGAAGATCCTGGGAGTATCTAAGAGTTATATATGACAAAAAACCTGGGCAATTTATATAGGTACCCAAACCCCCCGGTTGGAGACACCCCAATTGGTGATGTAGTAAGGGAGAATCCTCCCCCCAAAAAATCCATTTGATTCAGGTAAGGAACTATAAATGGAGGATTTTAATTTGCCCAGCTGGTTGGTGGTTTTCGATGTGTTTTATTTATTTTATTTTCACCCCTATTTGGGGAAGATGAACCCATTTTGACGAATATTTTTGTTTGATGCTGCCGATGCTGTGAGCAGAATCTACGCATAGATTTTTTAATTTACGTCCATCCAACCTGAAAGCATTTTTTTGTGCATTAAGGAAAGAACAAAGACTGAAAAGGGTCAGACAAGATAAATAGATGTCAGTTATAAGTTATATCAGATTTTTCTGAATTTCTTGGACATGGAAGTGTTTATATATTCAACATCTTTAGGATGTTTGTCTATCTGAGAAACACGTTGATCAGGTTTGCTGCTTTAAGCACAAACGGCTCCCGTTCAAAAAAAAACATGTCCATCGAATCTCCGTCCGCTACACAGCAGGATGTTGCCACGAATTTCGTGAAAATCTTGCAGCAGCGGGTGAAGAAGGAAAAGTTACTTGGAACGACGACCCGTGGATCCGGAATACTGACCTACGAAGGATGCAGCTGCTGGAAAATGTATCTCATTAGAAACTTGAAGAAGACGTTGTTTTGTAATGTAGCGTTGACATGTTGGGGTGTGAATTGAGACTGACAAAGATGGCCTAGTATGTTCGTTAAAGGTGTTGTTTTCCCATCGTTTGAACTGGTTGGACGTTTTTACCCTTGACAAATTACACTCCGGTAAACTAAAATGGCTGGCAATGGAACATCCCCATTTTCAGTAGGGAATACATCTTCAAAAGGTCCAGTTTTCCATTGCCATGTTAGTTTAGCAGAGGGTATTCCATTTGGCCAGATAACCATATCACATAACTGGGAAACAATCCCCTTATATAGATTCCCCTTAGATTCCATTAGAAAAATGGTGATTCCCCTTAGATTCCTCCTAGATTCCAGCTAACATCGTCCGAGCTCGCTGAGGTTAGCACACATCGAAGCCAGCCAATTGGAAACTCACGTGGATGAGGTTGGCTTGTTGAGAGGGAGATATGAGATGATGAAAGTTGCTGTTTTCAGTTGTTGTTGAATGCAAAATATGCAAATGCGGAAGATTCTAGCTACCAATATTTCTGAAGGTAGTATGTGGTGAACCCAAACTATAAGTGGAGTGTATTTTTAGAATTGCTTAGTTTATATGATTTTATGTTCAACCATTTGAAACACATATATTAAGGTTTCGTAGACTGAGTCTGAAACAGAAGGTTCAAAAGTTTTTTGTTGACATTTGACCATTCCAGTACTTCCTAGATATTTTTGAGTTTGTGTATGCAACGTGCTTAGTCTTTGATGTCCCAAAGGGTTCGAAGCTTGAACTATTTAGATCAGACCATGCTCCATGGTACAATTGGGCAATGCAAAAAAACCTGGTTGTTTTAGGCTAGGGGATGACATCCTACCCAGCTATATTAGGGGATTATTTCACAAACCATCCAGTCATTACTTACACAACCAGGATTCAATCAACGGCATGTCACAAGGTTTGTTATAATCCCCATGTTTTTCGTGGTTTATTGGTAATCCCCATTAATAAAGATAAGATCTCGAGGCACAATTTTTCCATGGAACGTCTCCGGTTCCCGGTTTTTTTGACCCTGGCTCATCCTTGTTCCCGGCTAGATCTTGAAGGTGCCACGATTTTTTGGTTGTTGGGTTTCCCTGGAAAAATAAGGCCGGCGTTTTTTTAGCCCTGATTTCTCAGGGCGGTACGCTAGGGAGGGTTGACCAGCCATGATTGGTGCAGTTGCTGGTTATATGTTTTTTCCACATCACCCAAATCTGACCAAATCTGACATTTGATCGAGGCAATTAAAGACTTGCCTTTGCATAAGCAGCCTCAGGCATATGATCCGCCGTGCAAAAACACATATTTGGAAATTTGGGTGAATTGTTTATCAACTTCAATGGATGTTTGCTAAACCCATCCAGAGTTGACCTCACATTTTCATGGTGCTGACTGTTGTTTAATTCCAGCCAGATATGTATATATTTATATTAGATATGTAATCCGTGTTTTTTTTTAATGTGGACGTGGCATGCATGAATGAATAAGTATGAATAAGTCATATTTATTGTTTGGTCGTTGCAAGTGTGGGGATTAAACAGCAGTTGTTGTTGTTGTTGTTGTTGTTGTTGTTGTTGTTGTTGTTGTTGCTGGTGCTGGTGCTGGTGCTGGTGCTGGTGGTGGTGGCGGCGGCAGTGGTGGTGCTCGTGTCGTCCATTTTAATCCTTCAGCATGCCATTCCGAGTGGATGTCCAACGGACATGTTGACGTTCAAGTTCCGGCATTTACTTGTAATATCTCACACCACCAAAGATGACAGGTAGATTGATGTAGATCGCTATAGTTTTTCAAAAATCATGGTAAGCACCTCGGGACCTACTGATACCTACGACCTACATATTGCAGCTGGCCTCCGGACGTTTTTGGAATCCTGCCATTTGGAGCCCCCACGGGCAGATCCTCCGAAACACGGAAGGCAAATAAGTTGTTATCCATCGGAAGGGTTTTGAATCATGTTATTGAATGTCAATGATCCATTATTATCTATTATTACACTCCGGTAAACTAACATAGCAATGGAAAATGGAGCCTTTGAAGATGTATTTCCTATTGAGCAATGGGAAAATTCCATTGCTATGTTAGTTTACCGGAGGGTATCCATCATGATTTATCCCTACCTAATTTGCAACTGGGGCCAATTTGTTTTAAACTAGGCTGGATCCTTTTTTTTGATTTTGCATGTTTCCCTCCACCATCATCAGAAGTAGGTGATGTTTGGTTCAAAATAGATGTTCGGAAGACAACATGTGGAGATGATGGAGATGGGTACATGTGGCAACATCTAGCTGCTAGCTGGCACATTACACCTTTGTTGCACAAGCAAACACTTCACAAAGTCAAAGAGGCAGCATTATAATGGCACCAATACCATGATGGTCTGACATGTTATTTGATTGATTTGTTTTGGTTAGATAATTTTTCCGGTATTAGCTTCACAGAGCTGCAAAGTGATCATCAAAATGATGTTTTGTTTACTAGTCGTTTGTTTCCAAGGAAAATGTGGTGCTTCCTTGAGAAAAAACAACAACTCACCATAACCCACCTGACCTAAGCGGCGCCGCGCCGTCCGGACAAGTTTGTCCATGAAGCTGAATATGACGACGGACCACTTTCGCTTGTGTTGATCGACCTGGAAGACTCACGCAGGTTTTTTTAAATCAATTTTTCACACTGACCTATGATACACATATATATATATATATACATATCATATATATATATATTTATACACATGCAAAATGTACTATCTACTCTTGGCGTCAATCTTTTTGGTATGTATTGTCACAGACACTTATGTAATCAAATCTGAAACAGACTTGTAATGTCAACAGTTTCCAGCAACGTCCAACATACTTTCTCCTGATTTTTTTCCCACAGCTCCAGCTGCATAAAAAATACTTCAGAGAGCCATGATGCCTGAAGAAATTTCTTTGGGCTCCTTTGGAGAGGACAGATCGATAGTTGACAGCTGACGGATGTTGTTTGGTTTCTCATTCGGTGTATTTGGTGTCGGGTTTTCATGCTATGTCGTTTGATCCTGTTTCCTTTTTCGAAAGACGGGATTTTTCATACCAGCAACTTCCAAGGGGTGCCAATTAGACCCTAATGAATGGTGAATCGACACCCTTTAAACCATTCGGAACCCTTTCACTGGAAGGTCCCAGGTAGGTTTTTGCAGTGAAAAAAAATAGGTAGTGGTTTAAAATGATATGTTCTATGTTCACCCCGGAAAATTTTCCCATTTTGACGGAATCGGTCCAACAAAAAAAACACCAAGCAGAATTAGATACTGGCTCAGCCAAGCAGGGTAACCTTTAAACTTTTGGGAATTTCATATTTGATAGGAAAAATAAAGTTCAAACTTTTATTTCAGGGTCCTCAATTGGCCAAGTGAGGATATTAATATCAGGCCTGCTTTTCAGGGATGGGAATGTTCAGTTCAAGTTTACGGCCCTCGACAAGTGGTTTTTGTTTGAAAGCCTGGATTAGTCTTCGTTGGATCCCCATGACTTCCCTCCAAATGGGCCATTTCTTTGTTGAAAAGGAGGTATTTTGCCATGTATAGCCCCTATAAATGGCTGAAATTCAATGGGCAATTGGGGTGACAACTACCTTTGATATAAGTAGAACTATGGGCCCCTACTGTTCTTGTATTTAAGGTAGGGGGCTAACTTCCTTGGAATAGCTTTTTTTTTTTCAATTGCAGACTCTCTGGTGATAGAACCAGAATCCCCCCCCCAAAAAAAAATGATTTACCTGGCCCTCTAATAAAGACATCCCATAGTATCCGTGTATGGTATACTTACCTACACTTACCAACATTTACCTACATTTGCTATAAAAATCAACCGTTCATGTAGGTAAGTATGCAATCGTCCCATGGATGGTATGGTTACACCCCGGAAGATCAACATGGAACCTGGATGAGGTTGATACCCAACCCCTATGTATCACGGGTGTGTGGATACGTAGCATTGGTTTTCTTGTAAGCAAATACCGACTCCGTAGGTGTGCTTCCATAGAAGTACATACATCACACACACACATATATATATATACACATACAAAAACACAAGTATACAGTATTATAATATTCAACATACAACATAATAAATATGTACTATTCCATTCTTACTAGGATTCCAATATATCTATAGATACACAATATATCTATATATATTTATATTTACATTCACATATATAAATTATGTATATCTATTTAGATGTATATCACTATATAGACATACATGCCATAACCCTTGTTGTTGGCTCCGATTTCCAGGCGGAGCCCAAAATCGGGCTGTGCTTTACACCGGTGGATGGGGCATCTGCTGCGGCCAAGGTGCGGGGGGGTCGAAACAGCATATATCTAGGGCTAAAAGTAGCCCCAAATACAGTGGTTTTAGTAAGGGAAATCCTATACCCTACATGGCCGAAACTTATTTTGGGTTCAGGATTTGATATGATTTTATGATAAATTGCCCAAATATTATGTAATTACATAATTAATTCTCCCTGAAACTAATGGACATAGCACCTACCAGGAGGCCGAGCTTCCTAAAAGGAAACTCATTTGAACCAAGTCCAGTGGAACTCAGGTGCGAACTGTTCGTTTCAGGGAAGTTTTCTTTTGTGGGGGTGCGGCTTTCCAATGTGATTCACTTAGGTCAGTACAGATTATTTACATATGGATGTTTCCTTAAATGGTGGGTTTTCCCCCCATTTCACACCCTAAGTGCTGATCATTTCTAGTAGGAAAACCCATGGTTGTTGGGGAAACCCACCGTTTTAGGAAACCCCCATATTCATATATATATATATATATTTGTATATACATTATGTTACGTTCACCCAACACCCAGTAACACTCACCACCTAGGAATCCTGGGAAGGGGCAACACGGCAACACCCGATATGTAGTCACCTTGGAATGAAGGTCAGTGGTACCGTTGTGTTCCAGATAAAGAGAAGTTGTTGCTGAATGTTTTTGGACAAACAAACATATCAAGTATCTCACCTGAATCAGTTCGTTTAAAAAACAGTCTGTTTGCGAAGCAACAAAGCTACCTTTTGGGGGTTTCCTAAAATGGTGGTACCCAACAAACCCTTGGGTTTTCCTACTAAAAATGATCAGCACTTGGGGTGTGAAATGGCGGGTTCAGATTTAAATTGAGGTGAGGTAAACGGCGACGCAGAATAAGCGACTCAGAGGCCCAGACCCCCCAAACAACTTAAGCCCTGAAAATAACAACATGTCTCCAAAAGCCCAGGGAGCATTTTATTTGAAAAATGGCTTTGGATTCAAATCTTCCATGTTGCATGGATTTTCCAGAGAAAGTCCGGAGTCCGAACGAACTCTTCGTTCGTTTTCGGAGAAAAAACAAAAAAATCTCCTGCCGATTCGGACCGAAGGGGAAATACCTGGCTGACTTGTCCAAAGCTGCTGCCTTGAGTCTAGCGATCCCTGCACTCACGGAAGCTTTATGTGCCGTGGAGGGCTTGGTTGGGAAGGGACGTTTGGGACGGTGGCGACGGATCCATCCATGGGGACGATTTGTATATTTACGGATCCATGAATGGTTGTTGTTTTTAGATGGTAAATGTAGTGAAAAATACCTGCTCCATGGATGGTATGGGTATGGCTGGTCATGCTGATCAGATTTTACATCTTTGGTCCTTTGAGATATGATGAGTTTTATCATACTGAGTTTAACTGATAGAAAGATAACACATGGTCATTTCTGTGCAGAAGATCATTGCTGAAACAAAATTTCAGGGGTGACCTGAAATTTGTTACAGACTGCAGGCATTAGCAAATTGTAGTGGCCTTTTTTCAGCAGTAATTTGATCTCATGAGGATCTAGATTTTTGTTGGTCCAACAACAAGAGAGATCTCACACAACAAAAAAGTGACGGTTCCGATGGTTTAACCTGGAACAAAGGCCAATAGTTTTATCTACTTTGATGATCCATGGTGCGTACTCAGAACTATTTTTTGTTGGTACTAACGTGCAAAATTGTATTCTAGAATATTCTAGATATAGTTCCAAACCCCAAAACACTCAAATCCCAAGCACTCAATGTATGGTAGATATTTACCTACATTTACCATAAAAAGTCGCCATTCATGTAGGTAGATATGCAATCGTCCCATTGAGTGTCCGAGTCTATAATATATAAGATATAGATGGATACTTGGATCTACATTCGTATTTGCCACCTATATAGTTGGGAATAGGGGTGATATCCTTCATCAGTTGTTGGGTGAATTTCAAGGGGTTTGGGGGGAACAAATCATGCGCCATGCCATATACGTGGATTTACCTGAAACATACTTTGTGGCCAATGCTGCATGCCATGGTTTCGGACATATGCCAATCGCCCCTGGATAGTTTAGGGAAACTGGTTGCAGTTGACATTCCTCGCGACTGGTCAACATGGACTTTCACAGTCAATATGGAACTCATTGAAGCATTGACCCTTCGGCAGTTTGTACTCTATCTGACTTGTCATTTTGTAGCCTTTGTTTGCTCAATATCATGATGTACTGTTATGACAATGATGTTGAAATACTGTTGATGGAAGACATCCTGCACCAGTTGATATGGAAAAAAATCCATTATTTACAGGGTTTCATACATGTCAGGTGCTGCAGGATTTCTTCCATCAACAGTATGTTGAAATTATTGCTGCTTGTTTTGGCTTCGCATACGTGCAGAGGTGTGCCTGGTAATGCAGCATCTTGGTGTTCGAGGAAGTCTGGAATGGGTGGCATGAGAAATGATCGTTTTATCTTGTTACGTCCTGCAAACTACCATATGCTCACCAACATCGAAACATAGTTCAGAAATAGTTGATAGTTACATCATACTTACCATGTACCTGGAACCTGTTTGTCCTCTATTTTTAGCCTTGGCCCCTCCAAAACAAGGTCTTTTCCAGTCAAAACGAAGGTCATTTGGGTTCCAGGTATTTATATATATATATATACAGTACATTTTAATATGATCTTCCGTGATTCCATTTTTTTTTTTCGCTTGGCCATTTTTCAGTGACGTGACGAAAACCTGTGATTTAGGGCTGCTAGGTCAAAACCTGAAGCGGCAAGGAAACCTGGGAACCTGGAAGGTGTGCTGAGTTGGCTACAAATGTTTTCCAAGAAAAAATCCCAAAGAGCCAACAAAAAAACCGATTGTAGCATTCCCAAAACGAACAACCAATGGGTACAGTGACCGTTTTTTTTTCTCAAACTACCATGATTGGCACGAATACTTGCCTATATCACCGTTTTTTTTCTCAAACATACTGACTCAGCCAAGCAGGGTAACCTTTAAACAAACTTTTGGGGATTCCATAATTTAATAGGAATAATAAAGTTAAAAGCTTTTATTTCAGGGCTAAGATGGCTAAGTGAGACTAATAAGTTCTTACAGGTTTAAGAATTTATAAATCTTTGAGTGTAACAGGTTCAGCGTGCCCTTGGTAAAAAGGTGACGTTGATGCACGATGGCCGCACCTTAGACCTGGAGAAGACACTTTCGGAAAACGTCTTTTGGCGATGAAAAAAAGGGGACGTTGCAATCGATCGATCCGGATGCCGTTGGTTTTTTGTGATCATGCTGATCTGTTGGGTACCTGGCAATCCTGGCAATTCTTTGTGCCCTTTTTGGGATGGTTAAGTGACCCTTTTGAATGGCTAAGTGACCTCCAACTGGGGGATGAAAAGGTCACTTTGAATCACCTGGTATTCATTTTTATATCACAAGATGGTAGTTCTGTATGGTAGGATTATTTTCAAGGAAGCATGTCGAGAGTTCCAAAGGCAATTGCATAGAAATGAACCCTTCAGAATGCCTCAATAGGGTAGAATGACACTTCATTAGATGGTTGCAGATGTTTTGCTTGGTTTTTCATGAATTACAGGGCCGAATAAGAATACAAGCTTTTAGACTAGAATCTCCAGATACAGGGTGTGTATATGAAATATCATTACCCCCCCAGAAATTCACTAAGATGTCCCACCAACCGGGTTTCAGCCGGGTTTCATGATCGACTCAACAAGTGCCGACAGGGAAAATCCGGGACATATTGTTAGTTAGTATTCAGGAGGTTTTCCCATTTTTTTGAAGTGTGGTCTTTTTGCAACCTTCTGGTGAGTCATGAAAAGTCCTTGCATCTTGTTCCGGAACCATCACACAACCCATACCATCCATATATATTCATATATATATATATATGGTATATTTACCTACATTTGGTTAACTTTTATGGCATACATGTAGATAAATATACCTTGAAACTACCCCCCGCACCCAGTAACAGTCACCTTTTTCCATGATTATTCCATGTTTATTCCGGGAATCCCTAAAAAAAGACCATGGCATTTGTGACTGGTGTGTTGCCGGGTGGGGGGTACTTGGAGGATCATCCCAGTTAGTAAGTCGTTAGTGAGCCCCATTTATAAGCCATGAAAAGCCCATTTGGAAGGGGAATAACCCGATCCTTAGGGGACAAAAACTAACCATGTTTTTTTTTTCACCATTTGCGAAGTCATGGGATGATCCTCCAAGTATCTCAAGTTGAACTAAACCACAACGGTTTTTTCATATCACTTGACCTCTGTAGTTCCCTGTTGCAAGTACCGGGTGGGGGGTTAGTAGCCTACTATGGCATTGGATGTTTTTATTTTTTTTTCGCTCCAACAAAAAATCTCCTCTGCAGGAAATCACCATCCCTGGAGCTCGTGCACGGCGTGAAGGTGAAAAAGTCCAGTTGTGCTTCGATACGCAGCCACTTGGATCCACCAGTACGTTGCCACCAACGGGTCACGGGGGGGTCAACGGTCAACCCTGGTGCCATATATCTGGTAAAATTATAGCGACCTCACACGACCTCACCCCAAATAGTGGTTTAGTAGGGGAGATCCCTTTATTTCAGGGAAATCTAGGTTGGTGAAATATTATAATTTGGCCAGATATATGTACCCCTTTAACAACCCCAGAGGAAATGAAAGCCGGTCTGATGATGATCCAGGGCTTACCCTTAATCCCCTGAAAACTAACATAAATGGCTGGAAAATTCCAGCCATGAATGAAGATGTACGTATCCTAGTGAAAATGTGGGATTTTCCTCAATGTTATGTTAGTTTTCAGGGGTGTGTTAAGTCAATTGTTGGTTTCCCAAAAAAAAGACCTTAGTATAGTTTTAGTTGGGAATGGGAATTCGTAAGATGCATCTTGATTTGACTGAGATTTTTTTTTTGCAAAACAGAGGTGTCATGCCATTGCATATTCAGTAAATTATATAGTTGTTGTCTATTTGATTGGTGCTGTTTCCCTGGGATGATATTTATATATAAATATATATACCTCGAGTCTCGAATGACCCCATTTTTTTGGTTGATTCAAAAAAAGTGTATTTTTTGCAATTGAACCTTTTTCCATTACCTGCACCTTTTTCTATCTTTTCTGGCATTTTCAATCTGATCCAATCTAAAGGTCACTTTGGACCACCGCTGCGCCAAGCAACGTTGATCAAGGGATTGTGAAGAGGCTTTTGTTAGCAATTTCAATGCTATCATATAACATATGTAACATATGATATTGCTAAACCGCAACAAGGGACCACAAGGTTCCTTTGCTGGAACACCAAAAGAGAACAGCGTGGGTGACATACAAGAGAAACACACCAACACTTGTTTTGATGGATCGCCACTTGTTTTGATGGATCGCTGGGCGTTCATTTGCCCCATGGCTTTGGTTCAATGGTCCGGACTCCCAATTTAGGAGAGCAATTCTGGAAGGACTGAATTTACAGAACAAAAAAGATAGAAAGGACAGAATAGCAAAACAGTTATTGGATTTTGTTGGCAATGAAACATGTCTGTTATAGACAAAATCTTTAAGGTAAATGCTGGATCATGCAATTATACCACCCTTGGACTTCAGAAAACAAACTTGGCCCTGCAATCCCTGCAGCTGTTGGCTTTTTGAAGTTCCTAACCTAACCAGTTGCTTCAGCATCATGGCATACGAAGATGCGTGGAGCAAAGATGCCTTGGAAGGAATGGCGGGCATGTGGGAAGCATCCGAAGACATCCGCAAGTTGTTTAGGGACAAGAAGTGCCTTTTGGTATGGCCAAAACAAGTAGGAGTTGCTTCAATGAGACTAACCTGCACATGTTGGAAAAAAAAGGTCCAAACCTACTTGATCTATTGGCAATGCATGGTAGATACGGTTGATGGACAAAATCCTGCACCACTTGGGGCAGGATTTTTCCACCAACTTAGTAACTGGCTAGGAAGTTGGGTTGTAAGAGATAGAACAGCTATAAAATCTGAATTGGGAAGTATTCTTCTGGCTGCCGCTAAGTATGTTTAGAGAGCCACTCCACTAAATCCTTGAAGCGGGTCATCCTGTCCCTTTTACTGAGGAATGCCATATCTCTCAACGCTGATGTTCTTGAAAAGGCAGCTATGGTTTGGGTGAACGTGTTCGACTTCGAAGGCTGTGGAAACCGACCCCGTACCATTCCTGTCAACCCAACTGTTCAGGAGGCTGGGTTATATCCCAATGCAACAAATCAAATCTTACATGACATGAATCCCAGTGATAGCAATGAATCAGTGTTCCATCTTTAAATTTGTTGATGTAGGTGCGGGCATTCTATGAGATGATGATTGGTGCGAACGATATGAAATCCTTCAAAGTTGCCATCTACCGGGATGCCTGGGGGATTAGAAAACTCATCAGTCACATTCTGCGGAATTTGAGGACTGATCGTGTCCCACGGGTATCTTAGCTGTAACATGAGCCCCAATTATTTCCTTGATGAAGTATCCATGTGATTGAATTGTTGTTTCTTTCTTATATTATCTTATATTATTGTTTTTATGTACCACGGCCACTTAGGACAAGTCGTGTCGCAAGGTGGCCAAGGTTTTCATCCAAGCATGGTATCCAGATGCCTTGCCCCTGTGGGCTGACAATGGTGATGGGGAAGTTGAAATGGAAGCTACACCAAGTTTCCAATCGGAGGACCATGTCAGTTTTGTTTCCAGTTCTATCACATGTGTTTCGTACAACTTGTGTACAATACATTCGATCAACTCATGTATAGGAATTTTTTGGCCTTCATTTTGGCCAGGATAGCTTTGAAGAATTCCCCTTTGGATCTGATGCCTCCCTGGATGATGAAACTTTTGAAGCCTTGATGGGTATTCATGATGCTACGTCGGAAGAGCCTGAAGTTGAGACGTTTGTTTCCAACCCCAGCGACCCAAATACTTTTGAAACTGTTCCGTATGAACCAGGTGCAGTTGGGGAAGAACTCGAACCAGTGCCAGTAGCCTTGGAAGTGGAAGATGGGGAGGAAAAGGCCATTGATGACCGGATCAAGTTCTTACAGTATTCTGGCTTCTAATGATGATATTGATGATGATCCTTTACGATCTTATATGCCAAGTAATCACATTATGTTTTACTATTTTGATGACTGCAGTCAGTCTGCTGGCCCTTGATAATATATTGGGGTGATTAAAACTAAAGCAGCTAAGGCAGCGTCTTGCTGAGCTTCCTGTGGTTCCCAAATTTGAGGGTCCTGAACCGGAAACTCTTAAAGCACCTTGTCAGAATTCCTACTTAAGAAAAAAAACACAATGTCCCAGCACTGTATGTGTCCCATCCCATTTGTTGAAAAGTCAGAGTTTGATTTTCATGATTTTCCTAGGAAGAAATGCCACCTCTTGGCAGTGGCGATGTCACCATCATTGATGATGAAGTAGCGGCCCAACCGGCAACTGAAGTTCCAACTGAGCCTATGGTCCCTTATTCTCCTGCACCAGCCCCCATGTTGCCAGATCGCCAACGCTTTCCTGAGGAGTTAACCCCAAGCCCAGCGACCACGACTCTTGATCAGGATGAACATCCTAAGTCACCGGAAAATGTGGTGCAGGATCTTGAGGGTGAAACGGTTGCCGAAAAGGCGGTGAAGGATGTTGAGGGTGAAACGGTTCCCGAAAACGTGGAGGTTGCTGGGGGTGAAATGGTTACCAGCCCTGAAAAAATCCCTGCTACTACACCTACCGATGTTGATAAGCCTGCCCTTGAAACCATTGAAGGAACTGGCCAGGCACCAGTTGCAGAAGTTCTTGGGGAGGAGGTTTCTAAAGTAGAGGTGCCACCATCGCAAAAGGACCACCATATCTTAGATGAACTTGAAAGAAAAATATTGACAAGGGTTGACCAAGATCGCTTACAATACCCCGATGGCAAGCCGAGAGGCCGCCCCCCAAGAAAGGATGGTAAAGGCGGTAAAGGCAAAGGCAGAGGACGAGGAGGAAGGAGCAAGGCGAAAGGCAAAGGGAAGGAAGACGATCAGGAAGGTCAGACTGAAAAGGGACGACGAGGAAGGAGCAAGGCGAAAGGCAAAGGGAAGGAAGACAATCAGGAAGGTCAGACTGAAAAGGGACGACGAGGAAGGAGCAAGGCGAAAGGCAAAGGGAAGGAAGACGATCAGGAAGGTCAGACTGAAAAGGGACGACGAGGAAGGAGCAAGGGGAAGGGCAAAGGGAAGGAGGAGGAGAAGGTTGAGGATCCTAACCCTAGGAAATCAAAGGCTCAAAGGAAGGACCGAGTGAAGAAATCACTTGAAGCTGATTTTGAGGAAGCTGCTAAGGAAGATGAACAAACAACGGAGGAACCAAAGCCGAAGAGAACCCGCAAATCTTGGCCAGCCCGTGAAACCTTGCCCCAGTTTCAGCGCTCCAAACTCGAGCCCTACTACTCTCGAAATGCAGTAGGGTTGAAGATGAACTCGGGAAAGGGAGTTTCAGGAGTATCCCAGGCCTGGGTTTCTACAATGTTTCTTCAACATGTTCAGCCAATGGTTGCTGGTGGGGTTGGTAATTTACCTGTTTAGGCCCCGTGTGTAAGATAGACCAGCACCAACCTTCCCCACCAACCATTGACTGGCACTTAAGACAACCACTTTCTGATTTTATTTCATTGTTGGTCCCACACGAAACCATTAAGCCATTTTTACTGGAGGTGTGCTACCTAGCCACTCCCAAGAACTCGACTAAAGAAGCAACAATCGATGACTTGATCCAAATGATGAGTGAGATTGTTCCTCGGTTGCACATGTTTAAACACTCTCTTTCTCTTTAGGATTATTTAGGTTCCCTGTAAGTGCCTTTAGTCTTCAGGTATCTTGTTCAGCCGAAACCTGGCCACTAAGGCACAAATGATTGATGACCATGAGGGAAATTACGAGGCAGTTCCCATCCAAGAGCGTATTAGAAATCTGAAGGCTGACTTGAAATAACTTCATGTGAGCTGCAATATGCTTATGTAGGGAAGTGTTTTTAGACACTCTTGGTACAACCCGTGGCACAGCATCATCACAAAATGATCTTTGATGACTTAAATGTTCATATTCTTTTAGCTTATAACTCCAGAACTTTCAAAGAATGTATTTCTTACTTTGCTGGTTCTGAGTGTTTTCTTATGCCACGGTTTTTGTATCATTGATACGGAGGCTGCCCAACAGAGGCCGGCCAAATGAAAGCCACAGCAAATTCTGAGTTTGTTCTTTTAGAACGGGGTCCTTTATAAATCGAAGCTTCACAGAAAGCTGGAACATTCATATTTGGCGGGGTTTGGATCTTTTTGATCCCGGAACCTCGGGGGCAACCTCGGGGCACTTCACATCGAAACTAACACTTGGAGCAAGGGTCAAAAGTTTGAAAGGGCCGAGGTGGCTGCTTTGATGGGATTTTTTTTTGAGACCATTCTTCAATTTCAGTCAAAACCAAACCAGATTTTGGAACTGTGACTTTACAACTCAATGTGGGTTGAAGCAAATTGAACAGGTCCTGAATTAAAAACTTCTCACCACAAAATATGTAAGGTATGATATTATATAATCCAGAAAGGCATGTAAGATACCTTTGATGTTTTCCCGACAAAAGGCACCCACTATGATTTTCACCTTAGTATCCACAAGCCTTCTGTACATTTTACAGGATGATTTACATCTCATCATTCCACTAGCCTGATGCTTATCCGCCCTGAGGCCTCTTACCTTGCCAGATTTGGCGAAGTGGAAGATGTACGTGGGCCCGTGCATGTTGCTGCAAACGGGTGTGGATAGTAATATATCGTATATTGTGGAAACTTTCTTGTATCAACCATAATACATCCAACCTTTTTTGCCGGTGGTTTTGATGGATCACTGGAACAGAAACGAGGGGCAAACTTGGGACACGTTGAAGAGTCATTCACTCTATCACGCACGTTTATCATATCTCAATTTTGTTTTGTCAATAGGACAAATTTAGAACTTTAAGATGCACTGAATTGAGAAAAAAAACAAATCTTCTTTGAACTGCTTACCTGCCGTTTTTGCACCATGGTCCTGCCTGGAGACTTTCACATGGTCTTCCGACGTTTGGTGGCGATGAAAGCTCCCAAAGTTTTTCGGTCTTCTGAAAGTAAACATTTTGATATGGCCCATGTTTGGGGGAATTCTATATTGGTTTCCTTCAAACCATGTCCCACCCAAGAGAAAGTTCCACTATAGTCTAGGTTCTCATTGCTGCAGTTCTCCTGGTTGTATCCATGGATAACTTTTGCTTCGAGAACAAGTATGACATTGTAGACTTCTTTGCGGGGGCTGGTCGGCTTGCCCGTGGAGGTCGTTTACTAGGTCAATCTTGCGCTGCTCTTGATATAGGCTACAATGAAAACCCCCGAGTTTTCGACATCAATTCCGATCCTGGCTTCCTGCTTCTAACATTGAACTTATAGACAGTGAATTTTCATAGTTCCTTTCCAAGACGATTTGGGGTGATTGTGAATAATACTGACCATCTTATTCTTATTCTTATTCTATAGTGCGAAAGACCAAAAGAAACAATTAGGGAACAGATTGTGGGTACAAGAATGGTGGAATTCCAGAGCTATATATCGGACCCCCTAACTTGAAAGTATCAAAAACTGACTGCCCTGAAAACCACTGCCTTTGACAACCCTGAGGCTTTGCATCTTTTGCATATTGCAGGGGAAAATGAACGAACTCTTTGCCAGCTTTGGCGTATGTTGTTCTTCGTGGGTAGTAGCTTCACGTGGGAGCACTTTTCGGAGCTTTTTAAACCCCATGGGGCACCCCAACTTTCTTCGGGTAAATTCAGCGAACAAGATGGTTTCCAGGACAGGGATTCGAATCCAAGTTTCCAAGTTGTTGGGAAAGCGGAGTGTTGAGTGATAGCTAGCCTGGGCAGAGTTTGTTGGAGGGGTAAAATTTTGGGGAATTAGGGGTCCTGATGAATGCCCACATTCCCTCAAAGTTTCCAAACGGTTTTCATTATAACCTGAATGGACCTTAGGATATGAAGGATGTGTTAAACCATTTGTAACTCAGTTCCTCAGAATTTGTTTTAAGATGAATTCATTATTATCATGGCCCCAGGGTGGTGTTGCTTCTTCAACTGGTAGTGGCATGTGGTGGTACCTTTGTACTGGAACAACCATCCTCCAGTCTGCTCCCACTTCATGAGCGCTTTTGTTGGCTGGTGGAACTATGGGAAAAAATCTCATTGAAGGCAATGGCATAGCCTCACTAATTTTTTCGACTGTTTGACTGATTGATTTTAAAATTTTGAGGTTGTTCAGTTGTAAAAAAAATCACGGGGTATAACAAAACCCTGTCAGATCTACAAACAAGTTTTTTGGATGAAAGCATGGGGGCACAGTACGGCCAAGCGTACATTCGTGCTATCCAACAATCCCCGTATTCAATATTTGGATTCTGGGCGTATGACACGACAACAGCTTTCTTCAGATGTGGAGACCACCATCAAATATGTCTCAAAGGATGGACGTAAGCGATTCAAAGGCAGTGTAATCCTTAAACAAACAGAGTACTTTGGCTAACTTTGGTAGACTTTTGGTATTTCCCAAAGGTGGGTGATTTATTTTTGCCTTTACCACTTTGACCTCACCTCTCAACATTCCATTTTGTCGGGGCTGAAGGCTTTACCCTTGGCCCTACATCAACAAGCTCCTCACCATTGCCCAGGACAGCCGGCATGAGATGCCGGAATTGCTTCCCAAGGAACTTTGTTTTAACTTCATGGTGACAAACACCACTTGTAGGATGAACGAAACGTAAAAAGATAGTTGTTTAAGATGTTTCAGGCGGTTTTGGGTCACCCCTCAAGCCCCAAACCTGGCATAGTATGTTCTGGGAGTTTTCATTCACCCCCCAAAACTGGTATAAACCAAAGGAAAAGGGTTCCACTTTTTTTTGAAAAAATGGGCAACCCTTTTTTTTAACTGCATGTCTGTAAACCTTAGGAATCCAAAAGGAAAATGACATGTTTTCCAAGGCTTCAATCTTAGAAATACGGGACTCCAAGGAAGTTTTTGTTCTTCCTAAGTATCTATCCAAGAAACCCCTATTTAATGGCCCCTGCAAACCCCTATTCAATACAGGACTGGGGAAGGATGATTCCAAAACACCCTTTGATGAATATAGGGGTAATCAACTGCGTCTTTTTTGGGATCCATATTTGATGTTTCTTTAAAGAGGTTTTAGGGAATTCTTTCCCCAAAGAAAGCAATCGAATAGTACAATTGTCTTTCATGATGAACTGAGATCAGTTGTTCAAAAACACGCTCTTCCATCTCTTCCTCAAGTCTTACTGGGCATTGGCCTCCATAGCTTTTTGTGGATCATATAATATCATACTGTTGATGGAAAAATCCTGCACCACTTGGGGCGCCCCCAAAATTCTTATATATTCTTAAATTCTAAGTGGTGCAGGATTTTGTCCATCAACCGTGTGATACTTTCCTGATACCCAAAAACATCAACAGGGACCTCTTGAAAAATCTTCTCAGAATACTTGTGGAAAAGGTCCAGTCTAAGATTTGATAGCTTCTGAAATGGTGTTAAAAGAAAGTTGATTGTCCAGCCCTGAAATTATTGGAGGGGACAGCTATGATTCTCATGGAAAGGAAACGGGTAATAAAGGTTTTGTTTATAATAGTCCTGCTAAAAAAACACTTGTACCCTCCATGTGGTATCCCGGCTTCTTCGAGACCCAGGTACCTTTGGATGAGTTGCCATTGGACCTGTACCGACAACTTCCATGGGGTGATGTGTGGCAGGATGCGGAGGTTGTGAGTGCAATTAGATATGCTCGTGCCTCCAAAAAACTTTCCATGCCTAGTGAATGGAAAGATATTCTTTTGGAAGGGTTGATGTAAAGCACCGCTTCATCCATAAATATTAAAAAAAACACCTGCGCCTTTTTTTTTTGGCGATATCTGAAATTGTTGGGGGGCGTCCGAAACGCGGTTTTTAGCGTCCAAAAGGCGGTTTTTAGCGTCCGGACTGGACGCGTCCGGGTGGTTTTTTTGCTTTTTTGGGTCCTGCACCTTTTTTCTCAAAAAATAGGTAAAATCACCCCTAATTACGTAAAATATTGGAAATTCTGCTTACTAAGACTTCAAATTGCATATGGAGACCCCAAATACGGGACAATTCTGCCTATGGAGACCCCTATGGGAAAAAGCTGGGATTCTATACATTGTGGTGAGCGGTGCTTTAGCCCAGACTGTGCGAACCTTTTCGCACAATAATTCATAATTATTGTCACCCCGAGATGTTTCGCGAAGGTGTGTCCAAAAGATAGCAACGTGAAGTTTCAGAATCTGTCCCTATGGATCCAAGTAGCTACTCTGAATGCACTTAGGGTACAATTTAGGGGCTAAAGTATCTTCTTAGGAGGTACTTGGATGCATAGGGTGTGATTTGCTGGTTTCCGACCCTCTTTTGATTGTGCGCTAGTTTGTTTTTTCAAAATGATTGGGATTTGCTTGATGATGATTACTCTGTTATAGTATTGGCTTGTGAGCACCATAACAAACCTCTGTGTGAGTGTGTCAAGGGTTTTTGATTTTTGATGGCAGAGCGGAGTGATAGTCGCACTTTGTCTTCTGCAACGCTGGCTGCTGGTGTTCGTGATATAGAGCAACAAGCAGTTAAGCAAGAACAAACGGAAGAGAAGGCTTTGATGGAAAAGGAATTGCAGGACTATATAATATTAAATTGAAAACGCCGATGTCCCACCAAAATGGTTGGTTTCCAAATCAGTATCTTTTTGAATAAAGATGTTCATTCTAGGAATTCCCTTGGATTGAAAACACCAAGCTTTTGTGAGAACACCGACTGTACTGGAAATAATCCCCCATGATATGTTTAGGCCTGATTCTTGACACCCATATGATCCTGGTTTATGTTCTTTGTGGAATTCATTTGGTTTAAAATAAATTTCATCGGTTTAGAACCCATGCCTTTTGGGGTATCCTGCTGAATCCTTGCTTGGTCTTCCCCTCGAGGACCTTCTAAGCAAGAAGGCGGCGTTGGCCGCAGCTTCCACCGAGTCGCCGGGAAAGGTCCTCAAAAAGCTGAGGGTGTTGAAGACGACACCGGAACAGCAAGAGCTACCACCAAAACCCAAAGACGTTTTAGACACTAAGCGGAATTTGGGAAATGCCTTTGATACTGCTGATGCTGCTGGTCACAAGGATCCATGGGATTTTGTTTTAACAAGTTTCACTTTAGATAGTTTTGTGATCTTTCAAAGGGACCCCACAAGTTGTACACCCAATCTCAAAGATCCCAAAGAATGCACACTTAGTGCTGGGTTTTACCACTTGATATGTTGGAATTTGTTGGCTACATGTTTCCACTAAAAGTATCATACTCAATCACTCCCAAATGTATCGGGTTTCCATAGGAGGATGCTCCTGGTGGCACTGGTGTATTTTCTGAGACTGAGAATGAGCTGATTGGTAGGATTCAGGAACTTCAGCGTATGGTAATAAATCTGGAAAGCAAGAATCAGAGCTTACAGAATGAAAGGGATTACCTATCCATGGAACTGACCAACGTGAAGGCTACTCAGTCGGGTGGCGGTGGCGATGCTTCGGAGCATGAGGGAGAGATTTCCTCAGATGCAGCTCGCAAGCGACTGTTTCGTTTGATCAAACGATCAGCGGATGGGCCACTTGCCCTTAATGCGAAATATACAATAGAACATATAGAACATGGTGGTGTTTGTTTAATTTGGCACTTGTAGCACAAGAAATTGTCATATATAATAGAAGCCTAGATTTCTATACCTTGGAGTTTTGTTTCTCCCCCCTTTTACTTCCTAGGTCACTTCAAGTGCCGGAGGAAATCCACAATCAATATATGAATGGCGGCAGGGCTGAGAAAGCTAAACTCCTGAAGATGTTTGTCGACAGTGGTTTGGACAAGGCTTTGGGTTCAAAGCGAAAAATGGTCATTTTTGGATTTCATTTTCCAAGAAATGAGCAAACCACTCGTTTTATGTTTTTGATTGCCAAAATGTTCACCCTACTACGGCTATTTGAAATGTTTGAAAAATGTTGTGAAATTGAAAAAGGCTATCCCGGAGCAATGCCCCCTTACATGGCATGCGTAAAGATCTGGATACCACCAACCTTTAGGGGCCATGTATAAAAGTTTGGTTTTACAAAATCCTAACTCATGTAAACGTTAACATGTTTTTCAAAGAAAATTTTGGGGGACCCCTGTACCACATCGCCATCTCCAAAATTGAATGATCCCCTCTGACTTGAATCACTTGTTCAGGAGAAGTTCGTCCAAAACGTGATGATGATTCAGGAGGACAAGGACCAGGTGAAATTCAAATGCTGGGCCGGGTTTGCTTCCGAAGACAAAATGAGAGATGAATTGAAGATGAAAGAGAGCCTAGTCAACAACTAGCGGCAAACAAGATCATACTCAATGTTTTCTGCGTTTCATCGGAAACAGTTTTGCTTTGGGCATTTGATGTCAGTTGGAATAGTAAGCCCCCTCTATTTTGGGTGTTGAGTATCACAAGTAATCCTGTACTACATGATAACTATAACTTTTTTATACCTGGGCCCGAGTCACCAATTCCAATTGTCAATCCAAGTATGGATATGATCACTTGTACATGAAACCAAGGCCACGCATCAAGGCCATCATCGCCCACTGCACCAAGAACCCAAAGCTGTTGAAGCACTTTGGTGAGATTTTTTTCCCTGGAACATACCCCAAAGCCTTTTCCAAAACACTCTGTGAAGGAATTTGTTTTTAGAGTTTGGGATCTGTTTTTTTTCCAGGGTATGTTGAAAAAAACTGCCGGCTACAAATGCATTTGATGTTTCATTCAAGAAAGTATGGTACTACCATTTGAGAAAAATATGGTAAATAAAAATGATTTGTGATATATAAAAGATATTGTAACCTTTGTTTTTTAACATATGGGAATTTCTTGCCATGAAAGAGTGATGCCCCCAAACACATTTGAAATTCAGGTGGGACAAATATGAGAGCAAACAGCTCTATTGGATTGAGGAAGAACTTGAGGCGGAGTGGGAGAAAACAACTTCCAAGATGCGGCGTGCCGAGACCGAGTATCAGGCCAGTGTCGGCGTTGGTGCTGCTTTTGAGAATTCCTTGGCGCCGGTGGACTTTACACCGGATGCTGCTGGTGTCGAAGGCTGCTTCCATTGATCAAATTAAAACAGGTTCCCTCTTAACTATTGGTTTTGTGCTTTCGGTTTGGGGTTTTCTCTCGTAAGGGGCAATGCAATAGAAACCAGGAACTATTAGTTGAGTTGATATTCTATATTTGATATATGGTTGGTCACCCCCTTTTTGATATTTGATATATTCTTTTTGTCAGGTAATGATGGTACATCGGGGCAGAATCCTCCTACACCAAATGGTCGTCCTGGTGGTCCAAATGCTCTTCCCCCAGTGCTCAAGAATGAATTGCCGTCAGTGCATGTTTTGAAGTATATGGACGGGCTCAGCAAAAGGTCTGGCAAACTGTTGGATGCCGGGTGGCATTTTCAAAGTCTCATTTTTGTATACTATGTACTGTTTAGATTTGGGATATGTTTCCTTGATCCATCCTATAACCCATCCTTGTTATCCTGATCTTCCTCAGGAGATGAAAGTCAAATATGAGTCGATTCCTGATGGCGAAAAGAACGATGCCCAGAAACAGTTTCTTTGTCCTTAACCAAATTTTTCTGTTTTAGTAAAGTATAACATTCCAAATGGGTGCTTGGAGTATAAACCCTCAAGAACTTAGTTCTTTGTTGGAGTAATTTCTTGGGGAAGGATGTCGTGTTATCGCTACTTGTTCTCTCAGGGTGATTGCCAAACTTGGCTCGTCAGCTGATGCAATGGATGGCCTTGTCAAAGAGATCAATGAGGTTTACTCTGCCGGTGCTGTGGAAGGCTATAGTGAGTCGACCCTTACGATAATATAAATCAATATTTTTATAACGTTTTTGGATCAGAGATTCGCATGATTTTTTGAAATCTAGTCAAGAAAAAATCCCCATGTAGGAGACAAGAAAGATCAAAGACCCCCAAACCCTGACTCTTGGATGTTCATGATTTTAGTTGGACTCCAATGAGATTACGACATTGAAACTTCAAACTGGGGGCTCTGAGGATGGAAGCCTCATTGCGAGACTTTTACAAGAAGGCCACTAAAATGTGAGGGCCTCAAGATGTTTTGCATTACCTGTTTTCCCATCAGAATGACATTCAAAACGCCAAGACTATTGACATGATCCTCCAACATAGTTTGTGGTTAGTCACAAGTAAAACCCTATGTATTACATCTTATACATTTAATTTTCAACCACGGACTAGGTGGGAGGATCAGTGGTTTTTTGTATCTGTTCTGGGGTTGTGGCTCAGGGCGCAAGAGTCGCTGACCCTGGAATCCCGGAGCAAGTCCATTCCTTTCCCGAAAGCGAAGTCTACCCCCAAAGCAGCAGCTTCAAAGGGAAAGGCAAAAGCGAAGGCCAAGTCTCGAGCTGAGCCGGAAGAGCCAGATGACGCAGAAGAACCTCCCAGTGTCGTCCCAAAGCGACGGGCTGCGAAGGGCAAGGGGAAGTGAAAGGTTCCTTTTATATACGTACCTGATCGTACCTGCAGATTTTGAAAATTCTGCTTCAAACACTAGATATCTTAAGCCCTGATCAGCTCAGTTTAGACTTCACGTTGCGAGTCTGTGGGATTGCCCAACTGACAACAAAACACTCGGTCGCAAAAAGGTTTGAGCAACGTGTTTTCCCTCATGTGGATCCCAAATCTTAGCTACAACCTCAACGTTACCACAGCTAGAACCTCCCAAACATCACATCAATGGATGTCATCTGAAATTGGGTATATGTTTCTGGTGGCTACCACACAATGGTTTGTAAGTCACATATAGGATTATTTTGTTTCACTCCTCTGTGGGATTTGGATTTCAACTGCGATCGGAAATCTTCTTAGGAAGGATTGTTTGGCAACAGTTTAAAAAAGTAAATGCCAGGTCCGGAGAAACCTGGTTTCATGCTCAAAAACCTTGCGTTGGCCCTTGGGGAAGGGGCCCTGGCCTCAGATGTTTTTCCTGCAAAGTTAAATTAGCTACACTGACCAACAACTAGTTTACACCGGCCTGAAGGTATGCACCAAGACCTTTAAAGGTATCATTCATAAAACACAATGATATGGGATGTCAAGGTTTTATGTTTTACTTTCCCACTTGTGCTTTGACCCCTGTCCAGCAAAACCCACACATTGCCACCCCAGGCAAGTGGCAGTCGAGTGAAGCGCTTTGCTCGCAGTGCGATCGATGAAGTTGGGCATCGCCTTATGTCAGAGTCATTGCGCAGGGCCGGAAATTGCAAATCAATGCGGAATGCTGAGCGGGATCTGCATACATTATTCAAATCCCAGGGTTTGACCTTGCCTATGACACCATCTTGCAAAAAGCTTCCTGGTCAATAGGAGACACGTTGATGTTTGGTGCATACTTTTAGTCTTGTGGGGTCTTCAGGGTGAACTTGAGTCAAAACAGCGGATTTTTGTTGCGGCTAAGGCACTAGGCAATAGGACCATCAAATACCATCCACTGGCGTCTAGTGCTGCGGCTGGACCTACAGATGATTCACTGAATCATTTAGACCCAGCGGCAGCACCAGACGCCAGTGCAGGGAATCACATGGCATGCATCATCGAATCCGGGTACCCTCAACTTGGTAGGTATGTAAAAATGTTTTGATGGTGTTTTCAACAGAACTGAATGAGGTTTGGACTGCTGTTCATACACTTTCTGGCTTTGACTAAGTGGTTTACATTGCTGCTGAAGCGATACTCATATCTACTTTTTGGTGGATTCGATCTACACCGCCAAAAGGCACAATCACAAATGTTGCTTGAAAGCTTCTGGGAAAACTACAGAAATACGTGTCCAGACCACAAATGCTTCAGTGAGCATGGAGGCCGGCAGGGAATGAAAGCCTTGATATAAGAACCGTTTTTTCTACGGTGTTTGCGTTGAATGGTCCAAGTACAAGAGATAATGTTCATGTGTTCCCCAAAATATCCCAAAATATCCTACAATATTTTTCAATTCGCAGTATGTGGAGCTAAAGCACTTCAATGGGTGGTCCTTTTTTGTCCCAAAGTCACTTTGATAAGGCCATTTGTGTCGATGCCTGCCATTTTATTTGCACATGGACGAGGGGACGGGACTTCGAAAATCAGCGGTTCTCATCGTTACAGCACAGGCTGTTTTTGGACAAGAAACTGCTGACAGGTTTAAGCAAGCACTTAGTGGCCGTTCGGCATCTCGACAAGAAGCTTTACATGCAATGACCATGGCACAGTTTCACAGCGCGAAGGGGAGCACGTACAAAAGCAGATTCCTATTTACGTGCATGCCGAAAAAATGGTATACCCGAAAAAACAGCTCGGTCTATTCTGGAATGCTCCAAACATTGGCATCTGAGTGCCTTGATCTTTTCACAGATGGCATCAAAATTTTTGGCGAAACGTATTACTTTGTATGTTTGGGGCTGAAAGCGGACCAGCCGGCCCAGGCCAAGGCTGGCAACTTCAATCGATATTTTGCCAACATGGGGCGAGATAAGGGCTGCTGCTACGAATGCCTTGCGGGCCGGGACGCCTTCCCTTTTGAAGAAATATCCCGGTCCCCTTTGTGGTTGCCAACCATTGACACAGTGGTTCCATGGGCACAAGAAAGCCCATTGGTCCAGATCCCTCATCGGCAATTCCAATCAGCTACATTTTTCAAACGTGACCCGTTTCACATTTGGAAACAGTCCATAGGGGGCCACTACGTGGCCTCTTCGGTGGTACTCCTGATGGATCTTCAATTCTGGCATGTTCCAAATGGCCCGAATTCTGTGGATGCTTTATTTGAAAGAGCTTCCTTCGACTTTAGTTTTTGGGCTCGACATGAGTGGCGGGGGACAGTGCGGCCGAACATCAAGCATTTTACACGGCAGTTGTTTCATTACACCAAGGCCAACCAGTATCCCTTTGGTCGGTTCAAAGGAAGCGACATGTTGCTTTTGACAAGGTGGATCAGACACATTGTTGGACATGGTTTGGTATTTGAGGGTGACTTCCTTCGAAGTGGTAGGAGCCTACTTCATGGATGCTCTCCTGACAAGAAGGATATATTGCAAAAAATGTTTGGTGCTGCAGATGGAGCGTTGGAGTTCTTCCACTATCTGCATACCACAGGGATTTGGCTTCCACCCAATGTATCTTCAAAAATGGCAGAGTCATGCCTGCAGTTTTGCCAAGGTTACGAAGCTTTGGCCAGACACTGCTACAACCTTGGGCTTTGCAGATATCATATGGAACCTTCTTTACATGGTTTCTTGCATTTCCATTTCGACCTTCGAGACTGCCAATGCATGGCTTTGAACCCTGCGGTTCACAGCTGTGAAGCAGATGAAGATTTTGTTGGCAAAGTAGCCAGATTGGCCCGATGTGTGCATGCAGCAACAACCACCATACGCGTTATCGATCGAATTCTGATCAAGACTTACTTCGAGCTGGAAGAACCGGACTTGTGAAGATGTGGGGCAAAAAAATGTGGATATAGGAAGGTGGACCACCCATTCATAGAACCAAACTTGAGAATATAATATGTGGGACAAATATGGGGATACTTTCCTGGACCACCCAAACAAACAAAGTCGCACTATGAAGGCGAAGTGCTGGGGTGCCATGTTGGGCCAAAGCGGTGGTAGGTACGGTGGAAGTAGCGGCGGGCCCCCATGTTTGACCATGAGTTGGTTAGCATCTTTGTTTTTAACAGGAAGAATATTTATGATAGAATACAATGCTGTAAGAAGAACACACCACTCCATCAACCATGTTTCCAAAATGATAATCACGTTGGGATGTGGTAGCAAGTATACTGAAGGAAAGTCGTTTCACCCAATGATGCATCAAACATGCTGTTCCTTTTTTTTGTTTTCCGGACCCTAAAACGCAAAAATCTTGAGAAAACGCTAAAATTCATAGCCCAAAAGGAAAACGCAAAAAAAAAAGGAACAGCGTGGGTCTAGGTATATACATAATTTGGAATGATTGTCCTACACTTTATAATTGTTCACGGTTTTCGTAGTGTATGGTTGGCTCCTGGCCGACGTACTTCAGTTCGTTGGTGGTGTTGGAATCAGCTTCCACTGCCCATTCTACACATATGAAGTCATGGATTGGTGGGTTTTTTCGTCCATTTTGTTTTGATGTGACTTGGGAGTTCTTGGATTTTTTAAATTCTGGGGAGTCTGATTTCATTCTATCGTTAGCTACCAAAAAAGGCTATAAGACAACCTCACAACAGCCACACCAATTAGATGATTCTTTATGACTACAAGGTGGGCCCCCATAGTAGTTAGAAATGGAGTTAGAACTCCTATTATAAGTAGGGTGAAATTACCCCAGTTACTACCGTTGTTTTTGTTGGCGATTTCTGGGGCTCACCCCAAAAATATCCTGAGATTCTTTGACTTGAAGGCCTAAAGGTAGATTTCCAAAAAGCTTCAGGTTTGCATGAAAAACAAACTATCTCCACTGCTTAGAGAGACCAGTATGTTTCAATATAATACAACGCGTACTGAATTGTCTTTTTTTACATATTCAACACATTCTGAAATAAGTGTATCCCGTTTTTGTCCAGCCAAGTTTTGCTACTTTCATGTTTTGTTTGAAACACTTATAACCCTTTAGTTTCTCGGTGTGCAGCCTTTCATCCATTCGCGGCAACCGAGTTTTGTAGTCATGAAAGAAGTAGCGGAGGAAGCACAAAGAAAGAAAGAGGCAACTGCATGCTGTTTGCTTGTGCAAAACGGATGGTGTTTGCTTGGGTAAGTGTCACAAAAAAATAGGAGCTGTTTTATAAGTTCGTATTTTCAGTTGTTTTCGTTTGTCATGTTGATGATTGTTGCTGTTGTGCAGAGGTTAGGCTGTGATTGAGCTGTCTATTCGATGTGATGTGCCATTCACACTATTTATTTGTTTCCACTATACATCGCTAGGTAGTGGTATCAACATGATATTTCCTACTCCAAACCCTGCAAATGTGATCCAATTCGACAATATATTTGACGAACATTTTTTGGGTTCAGGTTGAAACCACCAACTATATAGATTCTTACAAATTCCATTCATCCTAAGCATGAGAAACAGCCGAGTTGCCTTCCTCAGCACAGATTTGGGGTAAAGGACCCCTTTGCCGCCTATCTTTTGAAAGATGGAGGAAAACCATTCCCCTGTGGGACTATACGACCATTGTAGGAAGCACATATAAATAGAGATACATCCATTTTTTGTGATGTTGCATAGATCTATACATCTCTATATATGGTTTGCGATGGGTGTTTTCGTATTTGTGCCCGATTTTGCATACGCCAGTTGCTCCTTGATAGTGTCAATTGGTTCCCTGCCGAGCATTTCATGCTATCAATATTATCAATGCGATTGTATCACTGCTACATGTCTTCATCTGTCATGTCTATTGCTGGAGGTCTTCACGTTTGTCCAACATAAAGATCATAAAGGATTCTCAGGTGATTTTTTTTGAACGTGATTTTCAAAACATCACTCTTCCTAACAGCTGGCTGGCGCATGAAACATGGGTGGTTGGAAGACAATCCTTTCCTTTTGAATTTGAAATGGTTTTCTTTTCAATGGGCAAGCTGTTTGTTTTAAGAGGGTAATTACCAGAAATGGCAGTGACTCAAGGAATAAAGTAGACTTTTCCAAAAGGAACGTAGTCTCCCGCACCACCATTTTACAGTGGTGTTTGCTTTTAGTTTTAGGGAGAGTAGTTGGTGATTTCAACCATGAACTGTTGAACAAAAAAATATGGGATTCATATCTTCTCACTCAAACTCAAATTTCTTACCCAAATTTCTGCATGTCCTTCTTAAAGTGCTTTTTTTTGGTGGGTGGACATGTCTGATTGCCCCCCAAAAAATCCACGGAAAACACCACCAACAGAGGCTGAGGAGGCAGAACACAAAAGGATCCTTGTTGAGAAACGAAGCAAAACCCACGGGATTTGACATTGTTTGGTGTTAAGGATTGAAAAACAAGATCGGACGTTGTAGATACATAAGTTGGGTGTGGCCAAAGTCTACCAGCAACAATTAGGCATCTCTTACCAAACATATTATAATTCTGGTAGACACTGGTGTTGGAAGAGGGGCCACATCCAGATGTTTTAATTTGTTACAAGGGCATTTGATTTTTGTTTGAATGGAATGCCGTGATCTAGGCAAAACTGGAACCCTGAAGCAGGTAGCATTACAATTGCTGGCCAGGTTGTCACAAGCTCGAACTATTTGATAGCTGGAACTATATTTCCAAGTCCGGAATCTCCTTTTCCACAGTTATATCGTCAGGGGCGAGCTGATTGTTTCAGGGAGTGTAAATTCTTTCTGTAAGAAAAGATGGTGCACTTTTTTCAACACTTTCAGTGTTTTCTTTTAGGTTTAACGCTTTCATTTTTTAGCATGTGTTTGAGGATTGGTCGAAATTATGTTTTTTTTGTCAATGTAGCTAAAAGACTGATGATTCTAACATTGTGTTTTTCCTTCAAAGTGTAAATTGTAAGTTTTGTACTGTAAGTGCATGTACCTCGTGTCGCCTGTCACCAAGAGGAATACCTTGGATCTACCCCCCACGTACCAGAGGCAAATGAAGATTTTGAACTTGCGGTTCCCTCCTAAAACTATTTCAACAATTCTCAAAAGTCCTGGTGGTGACGACTGCATCCTGGTGTCCGGCGGGTTTAGATCTAAATATACTACCCCTCCTTACCTGCCCAGGAAAGTTCGACTGGAACTCGAGCAGCAGATGAAGGAGAAGAAGATGCGAGAGGACGCGGGCAGATGTTTGGCCATGTTTCTCCAGCGGGCTCCTCCCGCATACCAAAAAATTTGGAGAGTCATCAAGTTGCTATGAGCATTTCCAGGAAACAAAAATTGAAACCTCAAAACCTCAATTCCTATGAGTTGGCTGAATTTCTTACAGTTAAAAAAAAACATACTGATCTCTGTTCAAGGAATCACATTTTTCCATGGACCAAACTGCGGAGTTTGTAATAACAAATTGGTGGATTTTGTATGCCTCAAAAAATGACCTACAAATCTGGCAGGTCATTTGTGAAATTGGCGCTTCATATCGACAACACAGATTGATCATGTCATTATTGCGTATTTCATATGAGCGCCCGCCAAAACCTCCGACATTTTGGAACAGTTACACCAGGACATTGATACTTGATACCATCATGAAACTCTCAGGAACGATAGGGGTGACACAAAAAACGATGACTCTTGATACACATGTTCGCCTGATTTTATTGCAAACATTAAATCCTCAGGAACGATGAGGGACACACAAAAAACGATGACCATTTCAGCCACGTCTTTTCGCGGATGTAATAGGTTTAGTCCGTTGCTCATATGAGGAAAAATGATAAGCTCACAGATAGCTTTGACCAAAGTGGATGGGAACTTATGGAGTGGATTGTGCTTGCACACATACCTATAATTACTATACAACAGGAAAGCCTACTTTGAAAATGTTTGTCAACCAGGAGGCCGAACGTGAACAAGAGAAGACCAAGAAACTGAAGAACGCCAACGAGCTCTTTGAGGAACAGATCATGCAGCACGTGTCAACCTCAGTTGCAATTCAGCCACGAAAAAAAACACACCGACACCTTACTTGCCATTGAATTATGTTTTTTTTTGTTAGGGCTCCTTATACTGGTTTATCATGGTTTATTGATGTTTATTATAATCCCCTTACCCATAGGATCCATGTATGGTATATTTACCTAAATTTACCATACAAATCAACTAAATGTAGGTTAATATACCATACATGGATCCTATGGGTTATAACATGGGAAGTAATCCCCAGGGGTTTGTTCATTGCACATGTGTTTCTTGGTTTTATGAAAAAATCGAATCCTCCCCACCACCCAAGGTTGGTGTCAATCGTGAGCGCTTTGATCGGTGCCTTGGGGGTGATAGATTTGTAAAAAAAAGCACGTTTTACAAACTGTACCTAAAGAAAACAACATAATTTTATCAGTCAGATGGGCAAAAAACCCCTTCCTAACACCTTGGAAACTTGAACTAACTCTGATTCTAAGCCTGTGTAGGCGTAGAGGCGTGTTTGAAATTATGCATGAAGCAAATAAGTATCATGTTCCTCCTACATGTCTACATTCATATTCATATAAACTTATATCCACGGTCGATATCTATAGATAAACATATGCAGCGATGCATATGTTGCTCATATTTGTATAGTCACTATGATTGCTCTCAAATACCTTGTTGTCATTATCATTTGTGATCATAGTTACTGATTTTGCAACCGTTGCTCTTTCTGGTCTTACAAATATACACAAAGTAATATCACCATTTCTAGGTGGTGGTCCTACCTGGGGAAATGATCCAATTTGACGTGCGCATATTTTTCAACTGGGTTGATTCAACCACCAGCTAGTTTTGGATTTCATGAAATTTTCCTGTAAAACGATGCTTGTAAAATCTCCTACCTTCCTTGGATGGTCCATTTTTTACGGGGGACATCTTGATTTTCTGGGGTTTTTCACCCCACCCACCCGTGCCCGCCATTTTTTTGAAAAACTCCCAGGCTCTTGGCCGATCCGGATCCGGATGTGAAGAAACCAAGGCGAGGAATCCTTCCGAAAAAACCGAACTTCTGACAAACCGCCAAGCCAAGAAGGGTAACCTTTATTTTGAAATCTAGGGCTGGTGAAATATTATTCCCTTTGGCCAGCCAAGTCAGCTAAGTTATGGAAGTTCAAATTATCACCTACTTGGTGGTTTCAAATATTTGCTTATTTTCACCCCTACTAGGAAATGATCCAATTTGACTAATATTTTTCAAACGGGTTGAAACCACCAACCAGTCACATGTTTTTGTATTTTTTGTTGTTGCTTTGTTTTGTTTAGAGAAATGTTTTTGGTCAGCCTGAAGCAACCGACACACACACAGACGCTTTGCCAGTTTGTTGTGACGGCCTTTTTGGCGTTTCTTTCCTTCATAAAACAACATCTCGTGCCGCAACGCCAGGCATTTTTTGGAACGTTTGCGGCCTGAGCAGGAGTTCCTTGAACCGCATTGGCTTCCGTTGTTTGCGTGGAAACCAATCGATGTAAAGCCCAGCAAGGTGTGACACAAGGGATGTTAACCCTTCATGACTCTTCAAGAATCCCTTACCATCCATGTATGATTTATTTGCCTACATTTGGTTGTTTTTAATGGTAAAATAAGGTAAATGTAGGTAAATATACCACACATGGATGGTAAGGGAATGAAATGCACGAAAAAATTTTGGGCAACGAAAAAAATCACACGGTTTGAGCCATTGACCTTGATTTTAGAAGATATGAATCCCACATGTATGTTCCACTTTGCTGATGTCAGCTCCTTTCCACCTTTCATTTGTGTTGACAAAGAACATGTACTTATAGGGGGTGGTTCCATGGATTTTTTTGGCATTCTTATTTGATCTTGGGGGGGTTCATGATTCAATTTTGACTTGTGCAGATTTTGCATTCATGGTTGGAACCACCAACTACCGTCTCTGAAACTATATCCTTTGAAAAAAGGGCCTTGCCAAACGGAAAGTTCATCTCCCAGCCATTGATTTTCAGGGACGAGCTGTTACTTCCAGGGAGTGCAGTCACAATTTCAAACTTGTTACAAGTACATTACTTTGCCATAGGATCCAAAGGACTAGTATATTTACCTACTAATGTTCCATAAAGCTAAAGTTAAGCTAATATGCCTGAAACTAACATGGCACCTGAAAGTAGATGGTTGGACGACGATCCTCTCCTTTTGGGATTTTGCATATTTTCAGGGGCTAAGGCAATGTTTGTTTTACGGAGGGTATCATACGTGGATCTTATGGCTTTGGGAAAACAACAACAAAATCCCTTCCAGGATCCATGAACGTATGGTATATTTGCCTACATTTACCACAAAAGATTAACAACATGTAGTTGAAATTACTACGTATTTACAATACTAGCTTGTGGTTTGAAATATTTCTTTTATGTTCACCCCGATCCCTGGGGAAATGATCCAATTTGACTTGCGCATATTTTTCAAAGAGGTTGGTTGAAACCACCACCTAGCCAATACATCTTGGCAAAATCCAAGGCAAGCGTTGCAAAGCCTTATTGTCTCCAGTGGTGGCTCTCATGGTGGTCAAGTTTGGGCTTACCAGGTACAACACCAGGCGCCGGGAGATTCGGCAACATCCGTTCGGCATCCAAAATTTGGAAGCTCAACTGCTGCATAGCTTATGCTTTCGTTGCGAAATGGATCAATTAATGGCTATGAGGGCCATGTGAACTCCCCATTTTGGAACTTGGCTATGGCTTTTTTGAAGAGATTAAGCTCGTAACGTTTACTACTCATGTACATATGCAATTTACTGATTATACTTGTTATACTGAGCGGGGGAATGCAGGGTATGTTTTGGATGGGTGAGAAGGCACTACTGTATGTGACGCACTGATTGATGCTTACATTGATGATTTTAGTAGGAAACCCATGGATTTAAGGGTTCATGCACTTCCATATATGATATTATGATATTATTGTGTATATGATGTGTCTTTTTAATACTTATATATACACAAAGGTTTGTATGATTTTGTATGCCTTCCACTTGCTTTGGGGTATGTTTTTTTTCAAATGACCTGGAAGAATAAGTCGAAAGTCGATTTGAATGGTGGCTTCCAAAACCGCAGATGTTCGGTGATTTTGACGACATATTGGGTTCCAAGGTGGATATATGAGATCATTTCTTTCATGCAGGTAAACTACCTCCCAATAACCCAAAATGTCGTGTTTTTTTCTGACAAGTCGCGGTAAAAAACAAACAGTTCCTAAGAGATTCTAAGAGGCAAAAATCTCGTCGGAAAAATGCATCTGTTTTTTTCAGAATCCGCAAAGGTTTGGTCCCGATTTGAAGATCCTAAACTTGGAAAAAAAACACACATTACACCCTGGAAGATGAACGGCTGGAACCCACAAATCGCCCGTTTAGAAAGGACAATGATCTGAACCAAACCTCCGTGATTATGTGCAAAATGTTAATCTTCGGGGGTGTATGTTACTAGATTTGTGCGTAGGACCTTGATTTTGGCCGGCAAACAAAAATCTTCAAGGGAATTCGTGCATGTGTGGATTTTGGTCAAACACCAAAGGGTCCATGGGACTGGTATATCTGCATGTACCTAGCTTTACCCAAGAAATCAATCAAATGTAGGTAGATACACCATCGTCCCATGGATCCGTCATGGGAAAGATGGTTATTTTGAAGATGGGAACATTCTACCGTCAAATGGAGATTCTGGATTTTTCCACCCATGGATGCCCATCTTTTCCTGGTGTGTTTTTGTACCTCCGGGACATCCTGATTTAATTCGAAGCCCCGAAAAATTCAGGTTTAGGATTTGTAGTAATTTGTACAGATTTAAGTTGAAGACACACAACTACTTGAATTGAGAGCAGTAATTATTGATGATAAAGATTCCTTGCTCGATGTGGATTATCATGACTAGTAGCAACAATCAGACGATCAGAACAGAATAGTCAAAAACAGCGAGAGTAGGATGATATGATCCAATGATTGGTGATGTGTCGTTCATGATGATGCGGATGATAATATCATGATACATACATAGATGATTAAGAACTGCATTATGATTGTGTAATTGCCATCCACTTTGGGCCTTTGTTGATGGATAAGATAGGACATGAACTTGTTAACCATTTCTTTTTCATGTCAACAGTTCCCATCTCCAAAATTCTCCAAGTGCATGGAAGGCCTTTTCATCAAGTGAACGAATCTGGTTTGATTGACCTGAATTGCCGAAAAACTCATACCACCTCTACCTTCGAACCCACAAAACATCCCTCCCAAAGACATTTTTTTATGTTTTTTGTTCTTTTCCCAGTGCCAGGGGAACCCAAAACCTTCATTTTTTGGGGGGTATGACCCATATATTGAGGGCCTAAAACCTTCGTTTTTCATGGTTTTGGGGTCCAAAGGTGTGGGATATCTTAGTTCTCTGCAACCTTTTGCTATCCCTCCCCACAGCATCAAATCCTTCAGAAGTTCCCATTTCGCCATTTCGTTTGTTTCGATAGGATCAACGCGACCGTTACGAGCGTGCCAAACAACTTCTACAGAACGATGCTGCGAACATCCCGAACCTGGGTTTTTATTGGAGAAAGGTTGACACATCAGCAATTGAGGTAAGGTCGGAAGTAGATAATAATTTTGAATGATTTTTATATCTTTTCATTGTATCCCATAGGATCCATGTATGGTATTTTTACCATTATTTACCTATATACATTTGGTTGATTTCTATGGTGAATGAAGGTGATTATATATATATATATATCTACCATACATGGATGCTATGGGTATTGAAATTGACTAGTAATGATTGTTATTGGTATAGTCTATGATCACCGTTCCGTTATTGTTTGTTACCATTGGGTCAAAAGTGAGTTGAAGGAAGCCTACTGTGTTAAATCTGTTTTGGCTTGGGAACTTATTTAAAAGAGCAATGGGACGCCATGTATCTCAAAAGACCTATCGGCAAACCATGCAATTAGCTTCTGTTGGTCGAAAACCCAAGGAAATCCTCTTGATTAGTCTCGAGATCTCTCGAACTCTTGGAAAAAAAATTGGGGAACCACTTCTCTCAAAAGGAACCAAGCAGCAAAACCCTTACTTCTGGAAAGTAACAAGCTAACCTAAATTTCCATCCACCTATTTGTAGAGCGGGTTCTGCTGTTGGAGGGTTCTACTGTTCCATTTGTTTTTAATGTGAGGAAGCAAAATAATGTTTATTTAGGAGATCTTTGCTTGGAGATCATATATACATGATATCTAAGTATATATATAAATATGAGAAACCAGCAAAAGTGTTGCTGAAGGAGTCTTTATGTTTTCGGCGCTCCAAATTGTCGTGAAATTGGGTTCACCCAAACCATGGGTTCAGCGATATGGTGAACTACCAAAGGCGATACTAAAGGCAATATCTTGAAATACAATTACCCTAAGGATCATTGGACCCTCAAAAGTGGCGTCATTTTGAGGACCAAGACACCCCTGCGTCATACAGGTTCATTCACCCGAAACCATTGGAGGGTCCTTCCGATCCTTAGGGTAGTTCATGTATATGTTGGCGTTAATGGTGAAATTCTACCTTTTCTTCCAAGGTCTCGCCAGTCCCACGGCGATACCCGTAGCGATACCTCAGCGATACCCTTCTGGTACATAAATGCTCACAAATCCATCCTGTCCTCACATGGCTTTCCCCCTGTAGAGTTCCAGCTGTGGATGCGTAAGAAAAGATTCATGCTGTCCGCCACACATGGCTTGCATTGAGCAAGAATCCATGATATGAACTGGCAATCATGAACACAGACAATTGCAATTTAATACATATTTAATGCATATTTCTGATTTATTATGTATCACCATATTATACGTAGAAGCCACAAACACTTAGTAAAGCGATATAGCAGAATACGAAAAACGATATGTCCTGTAGAGTGCCGAAGGCACACATTGCATGAAGAGGTCCCGTCTGTGAAACCTTCAGCAGTCTGGATATTTTCTCCAAAGTGGGAACTCCTTATTTTCATCCCGCATGGACATGTGACTTTTTAGAAATAAAATCCAGTGACATGTGAAGACTTCCGCATTTTTTTGGGGGGGCCTCTTCTTTTTACAATCGACGCATTTCACCTCAACTCACACAACTCAGGAAGAAGAGCTCCACTACAACGAGCCACCTCATGGGAAAACGAGAGCTGGATTTTTTAGGTGGCTTTGATAAGAGTTTCTTGGTGAATCGAGCTCCAGTGCTGTTGGATGCTGTGGTGAAACTCCACGAAGGGTAATGTGGAAAGATCACCACAAGTTGATGTTTTATTTTTTTAATACAATGAGTCCTTTTTTAAAATTATTTTTGTTTTGGTTGGATGTGATGTTTCAACAAAATCTACATATATTGAACTTCTGCTGGTTTCTCTAATGCAAAGCCATATCAAAGCCATTGAAATTTACTCAGCAACTTCAGACGGTCTTATTTTTTAGATTTTTAGAAATGTCCCAGAATTAAGGAAAGAAATCAACCAGCAGAAAAAATACACCAAGATAGGTCTCTTAGAATCTTAGAATAATATATGTGGTTTCAAGTAAAGGATTTTGTTATGTTTACCCTGATCGTTGGGGGAATATGATGCAATTTGACTATTTTTGGCTAATACGTTTTCATTCATGGGTGGCAAATTCAACCACCAACTATAATTACGAATTGTTTCTTTGGATCCTGGAGTCGCACTTTGCTAGTTGGAGATCTTGTGATACATTTGACCACGACCACATCCCGGGCAGCTGCCTATCCGCGTGGTATTTTTTATTGGTCAATGGCAGGATCTTTAATTTTCGGCTTGTATAGATATTTATATTGGCTTGAAATTAAAGTCAATATACCAGCACCGTCCAGTCGGGGCGTCAAATCAGACCCTAAGGGATGGTGAATGGACACCCGAAAAAGGCACCATTTGGATCCATTTGGCACCCTTCCACTGGAAGGTGCAGGTAATAACTGATTAGTTTGACATTCCCCAAAACACCTAAACAACGTTTTGGGTGCCCCTTTTTTCCACTGTGAACATTTGGTGCTCACATGTTCATCTCCTTGCAAGCTGGTGGATGAATCTCGATCAGATTTTGGGGGTCACATGAATCCTCACAAACTGAGTGGACTCAAGTAGTTGCCGGTTGCTGTTTTTGTCAAACAACAGATTCGGCACTTTCATGACCATGGTCTTAATGACAAACCTTTGGCACACTTGTCCCTAATGATATGATTTGGTTGAGTGTTTTTTGGCATTTCAGCATGCTGATATGATCCCCATCACAGTTCACCCACCCGATTGGACCGCTCAAACACGGGACTGCTTCGGAGGAAAACACAACACTTCACAAATATCAAAGGAGAAGCAGATGTGACATGTTGAAAGTCTTCTCACCCCAATAATACCATGATGTATCCATTGCTCCCTAGAAGCACCGCAAGTTACCCTCTAGGGTTCCAACTTTGTGCCCTCTTTGTGGGCTGATTCCTTTCAATCAAATCATGGTCATCGTTAGGTGTTTCAATTTATGCAAAATCGCAATTGGGGAAATTAGCATCCAGCGTACACATATTCGAGATATGTGGCGGTTTCAAAGATTCTTCAATTTGACTTTGCTTGGTGAAATGATCCAATTTGACGAATAGTTTTCGAGTGGGGTGAAACTGAAAACACTAACTAGTATTGTTCATTTGTGCGACCCAACCTCAACAAGGCATCAATGAGTTTGCCCTTTGGCATGGTACAAGTCGACTGGAAGGTTGGGTGAAAAGTGCCTGTTGGGGAATGGGAAAGGTCTTTTTTCCCTTGCCGGTTACCGCACCAATTGCAGCAGCTTTATGGGGAGATGCTCTTATTTTTGATACCTCAAGAGGCAGGATACTTTTTTGAACATGGAAAGTTTATGGGAATTCATGATTACGATCCAAAGTAGAATCAAACTAGTACTTCTTGGTTTGAATTGAAAGACCTTTTGGATTCCATGATAGAACTCGTCCCATGTATGTACATATAAAAATATATACATAAGGATGTGTCTGTATACTATCTGTATACATACATTTACATTTTTATAGATATTTACATACGTATTTATATATATATATACACACACACGGTTCTGCCAGTTCTGCGTGTGAAGTGATTTGCACCAAAAAAATGGTTCTGAAATGATTCTGATTTGTTGGGAAGCCAAAAAGTGGTTGTAACACTGTGTTGGGAACACAGGAGCTGGCGGTATTTGTGGCAATGGCTTTGATCCTTGGGAGGAAGGGGTCGCAGAAAATACACAAAAAGAGAGACAGAGATTCAGAGAGAGATGTTTCTTGCAGAAAGTTTCTGAGGTGTTGGAATTCTCGTGATTTGACCATTTTATTTACATTTAGATTTGCATCTTTCTCTCGGTGAAGCAATATTTTTTTGGTTAGAATTATCGATATCCTCATGTGGTTTAGGATTTGGGAATCATGGGATTTTTGGAATTGGCGTGAATTTTAGGTGAGATTGAAACTGGATGTACAGTAATTGTATCATAATCCCCTCTACTCTGATCAGATCCATTTTCTGGATTTTTTTGCAACAAGAAAAACAAGTGCAACAGAAGTTGTTGTTGTTGTTGTTGTTGTTGTTGTTGTTGTTGTTGTTGTTGTTGTTGTTGTTGTTGTTGTTGTTGTTGTTGTTGTTGTTGTTGTTGTTGTTGTTGTTGTTGTTGTTGTTTTCTCTTACCATTTGAGCCACCAAGGATATTGCATATGTTGGCTCTGCGGTAGGCACAGCATGGGGTCATGGTTTCTTGGCAGCGGTTCCACCGCCTCACAAGGTGAGCTGAAAGTCCATTTTCTTGAGTCGCGATGTTGGTGCCTTAAGTTTTGTAGGACTCCAACCTTTTTGTTTTGAAACTTTTTGGAACATCTCAAAAAAAAGTACTTGGTTTGGTGAAATGCAAGTATAGTAGGTCTTTCATCGTGATATAGTGGAAACAAACGAGGTATATCTCAATTTGCTTTAAGACTATAGGATGTTTTTTTAGTTCCAATCTGACATTCAAACAATAAGAGAAACTGTGGGCCAACAACACATAGCCGCAACAAGACAAAAGAAATGTTTGTTTTCTTGAGCAGAATTTATATTTTGGCCACTACGGATGATGGTTCAGAAATCCTGCTAACCAGCCACCGGGGTAGTTATAGAGAGTCTTATACATCCCAGCTGGTGCAGGAATTCTGCCATCAACATTATTATTTTGCTTTGCTTTCCCGTGATCAATTTTTTTTGTCCCGGATTGGACTAGAGTTCCCACCCACTTCGGTTGCGAAGTGGGCCCAAACCCCTGGATCAGATAGCCGGCACTTGGCACCTATCTTTTTCAACCACTACTTTCCAAGATCCAAAAAGAAGCAGTTGATAGAGTTGATGAGAAGTATGTTTTTTTTTCATTTGCATTTTTATCTGGAACCCAAATGACCCTCGTTTTGAATGGAAAGGGCCTTGTTTTGGAGGGGCCAAGGCTAAAAATAGAAGACAAACAGGTTCCAGGTAGATTTGCCATATCGCATATCAACTGCTCCAGGATTTCTTTCGTCACTGGCATGGCAAAAATGATCTCAACATCTGAGGGTCGAGCTGCCGGCTGTTTGTGTTGGTGTACACCTCCGAAACACAACAAATTGATACCCCAAAACTGATGTTTCTCCAAGCTTAAAGTATTTGTATGGCATCATTTTGGCTTTAAACTACGTTAAATTTCCGCAGGGGTGAAAATTTAGTGAGGGCGGGGGGGTCAGATACCTGATACATACAGCACCACATTGTCAGTTCAAATCGCCGGATTCCTGTTTCATAGGAAAAATGCTGGTACCCTTAAAATGGTACTCTTAATAATCAACCTTAGGATACCATCCCACGGGTACCAGCATTTTCCTTATGATTGTTGAGGCTTCTACTTTGCAGATAGTTCTGCCACTGCCTTGGGATATTCTGGTGGAGGCCTTCGCGTGACCGATCTGCACCTTGGTGAAAGAGTGTGGCGAAATGGGCGAAAAAGGGGTGATGATGCTGTGGCATGTGGACATGAATTTTGAATATCAATGTAGATGGGTGAAAGATGACGCAGCTGCAGTGGCGGTTCCAAGACCTGCTAAAAATCACACATCAACAATTTCATACCATTTCATTATTCATTTTGCGGGCTGATAAATATCATACCGATAGCATCCATGTATGATATATTTACCTACATTTGCCTACATTTACCATAAAAATCAACCATTCATGTAGGTAAATATACCGTTCGTCCCATGGATTTACTATGGGACAGGAATTCATGTTAATTTACTTGTGGCCTGCCAAAAAAAACCTGGGAACAAAGTAGATCCCAACCTTTTTCCATTGGGTTTTACCAGTGGAACACGGCAGGACCCATTGATGGATTGCATAGATTTGCGTTGTACATACATCATATACCCAGACACTCAATTTATGGTATATTTACCTGCAATTACCATAAACATTAAGCAAATGTACAGGTAAATACACCATACATTGAGTGTTTGGGATATCTGCAAGAGTTTTACAATATCTTCATGCCTTAAGGCTTCCAGTCAAGGCTGAACCTTTGGAGAAGGGAAACAGAGTCGCAACGCATGGACTGTTGCGTTCCATTTTAGTTTTGTTTTTTCAGGTTTGCTGCTCTCCAAAATGCATGATGATTCTGTGGTATTCTCAATGATTCACATTCTATTGGGAAAAAGAGAGGCTAGCAAACCGCGAGCCGGGAGCATATGGTATGTTGATACTGCAGTTTGTAACATTTGAGGAGCAGCTTTAAGCCTAAAACTTAAGCATCATTGTGTTTACATCTTATGGTGTTCCCAAAATCAGGTTGCTGTTTGATTCCTTTCATTTGACAATTTTAGTCGAATCTTTTCCCTAGCGATGCGGCAGTTCTGTAGTGATATGGGCCAACTTCCCGTTGCCGGACCATTGCATAGGGCAGTGTTTGTATCCGCCTGACCCGCATGGCTGCCAGGCACTCCAGGAATCTTGGAATGGCAGTGTTTTCGGGGAAAAACTGGCAGTTTGGTAGAAATGCTCCAACGTGATGAGTCACAACAATTGACATGTTGACGCTAGAAAAGGCAACAAAAGCAATTTACCTCACTCATAGGGGGTTAGTCAAGAAAAGGTAGAAACAAACCACATGAACACCCAGAATCTCTGAAAAAGACGTAAGAAAAGTAGATATGATATAAAGATGCCGAAAAGAGAAGTTTGGATGATGGATGAACAACTTGTACTTTTGGGAACCTTGAGTTGATTCACTTCCCTAAGGTTCATTGGACCCTCAAAACTGGCGTCATTTTGAGGACCAAAACACCCCTGCGGACCCTACAGGTTCATTCACCCGAAACCATTGGAGGGTCCTTCCGATCCTTAAGGTTCGCAACAAAAAAGTAGCAAACGTTTGACATGGCCAGTGATTGGAGTTGTTTTCTTTTTAATCTTGAAAGACCATGGATAAATGTGAGGTGGAAAACTCTCCAATATCTTGGATTTTTTATTGTTGGTGCTTTTTTTTTTACGGAAACAAACCATGGTGAATCACCATTCTTCACCACCATTTGGTGAATTTTTTAATATTTTCTAGCCACCTCAAGCAAGTCCAAGTGCTCCAGAATGGGCTTTGTAGAAAGAAATAGCCATGTGCAAATGCCTTTTTGGTACAAAGTTTTTCGACCAAATAGAAAACTGAATTTTCCGCATCTTCAGGCTTAAATGCATGTCATTTTCAGTCAGATGTCTTCGTTTTTTCCTTGTGACATATGCAGTGCCGCTCCTATCACACTTTGGAAACAACACCTTTTAATGCAGGTTAGGTTTTTATAGCTACAATCTCCGAATAACGAGCGATTCTTCCTTCCAAGGTGGTTTTAAGTTCCTTCCCAGGTGTTGTTGTTTTTTTCCCCGGCTCCCAAACACAAAATATCAAAATTGTTGGAAACCCAATCAGGTCAATTCAAACATTGAAGTTTTCCCAGGTTTTTTTTGTTTGAAAAGAACGGTTACCAACCTTGGCCAACTTGTTGGATTTTTTTCTCCCACTAAGGGTGAGGGTCATCTTCCTTTGCAGGGTAGCTGCCTCAATCGGACGTTGGCGAAAGGGAGAAGGGGTCACGTTGATGTGTTTTTTTTCCAAAGTGATTTATGGCTACCCTCCCTGAAACTAACATAGCACCTGAAAATGGTTGGAAGACTACTTTCCTTTTGGAATGGCCAATTTTCAGAGGCTATGTTAGTTTCAGGGAGGGTATCTCATGCAGGGAGATACATAAGAAGAGATACATAGATTGATTGAGGTATGTAGGTGGAAGGAATTTGGTACTTGGAAACATATTTCGTTTAGGTACATCGTTTCTTGAACATAGAAAGGTAGAGAAGAATCTTGACAGAACTGATTCATAGAAACATCACAGCGTTATTCAAGATAATTGAAAATCATTGATTACATCTTTGATCTTCAAATGAAGCCTAACAGAATGTAACCCTGGTTTTTCAAGTCGGACCTTTCCCCTCCCAAAACTAAAAGCGACAGTGAAAACAGAGGTGCTATGTGGTCGCGTCAACGAATTGTCTTCAGCTCCGACACAAGAACAAAAGGAGGAGCCCCAAACCCCAAGCTTTGGTTGTTTGGTGATCGTGGAACACATCAGATAATCCAAAAATATCCCATCAAATCTGGTCCCATTTTCCCCCCCCCCCCCAAAAAAAAAAACAAGAAATGTTCAGTTTGATGGAAAATGATGGGATGTCCACCAGATCGGATAAAAATCTTACCAACATGGGTCACTTTTTTTGAGATCAAAGCATCACTGCTTCGTGGAATACTGCAGGAGTTGACGGCCAAGTGTTTGGGTCCTGGCGGTGTTTTCGGAGCCAAGTATCTCGTCCTGTCGGTTGACTTTTATTTGAATCTGTTGGAATCTGTCATGAAAATCAGTTGGGTTTTTTCCATTCAGTTTACACCTTTGGACCCCAAAACCATGAAAAATGAATGTTTTGGGTTCCCCTGGCAGATATAGCCCATAGAATCCACAAAAATTACCTGGAACCCTTTGATGACTTTCGTTTTGACTGGAAAGGTCGACCTTGGCCTTTTGGAGGGGCCAAGGCTAACAATTTTGTAAGTGTCTAACGTTGCTTTTGGAAGGAAGGGCTAAAGAAAAAACATCCAGAACAAGAAGCGATTCCACCCCATGCAAAACAAAGACACAGCAGCAGGATTCGTGTGTGGGGCCCGCAGCATGGATTGCCAATCTCCTTGGCGCGCTCCCCCAAGCACAATGGGGGTCAGTGGATATATACGTACATGTACCATAAAATCAAACCCAACATAGGAAAATATACCACAATACACCATACATTACGATTGTATACGACATGGATTGTATACTACGATTGTAATGATCTTGTATGGAATTTGTCTAACGTAAAGAATTTGAAGTGAAAAACACCATTGGAGTTTTGGATTTTGAAAGGTGGGAATTTGTATGGTTCAAGTACTTGGCTGTTCATCTTTAGATGCTGAAAAGGAGAGTCCCATCTCGAGATGAGTCCCGGGGGAGGTCCAAGAGTTGTGGCAATTTTTGGCATCATGACCCGGAAGTGGTGAAAGATCGATCGTGTTTCGGAAGGTTTTTGTTTTGTTTTTTTTCCCTAAGGGTCGGTTTGGGACCCGAACCAATGGTTTCGGGTGAATGAACCTGTATGACGCAGGGGTGTTTTGTGATCCTCAAAATGACGCCACTTTTGAGGGTCCAATGATCCTTAGGGTTGTAGAAAAGCCCCGGATTCGTTGCCGCACTTCTGATCTCCAACGAAAAAAGTGGATCCCAGTCCTCTGAGGTCGGAAGTGCATTCCATCTATGGATCCTTGACTATAAAGATATTGCATTTTTTGGGCCGGTGAACTTCCCGCGAAGACTTGCCATGTCATGACGGTGGGTCGTTTTTGGCTTTCGTATCTTTTAGTTGTGAAAAGGTATGAGATTGTGATGTTAAAAAACACTCAACAAGAATATGGCTAGTAGTATAACACACTCCATCTTTTGAATACCTCACTTTTAAGATCGTGGAAAAGTTGCCGGTTCACATCTTCTTCCGAGGGAAAGTTGAGCTTCCGCTGGGAAAAACCTCAGCCAAAACCACATCAGTTGTGAAAAACTACCGAGTCTAGGATCGAAAATTTACTCCTTGAAATTATTCACGGTAAATGACAGGCTTTGAAGTTGTTAAGACTTCAATCATACAGGCTTTGAAGTGCACGATCATACAGGCATGGCCAAAAAAGAACCCTAACAAGAGAGTTCACAATCAAAATCTAGGAGAGACGCACATGGCATCATTTGGTGGATGATTTTCCATTGCTATGATTAAACATAACTGTTTGGAGGGACTTATGATGACTCATGTGTTTCAGGAGACTGGTTGACAAACTGTTTGAACACAAAAAACTGGATTCACGTGCCTATCATTCAAAAAGATGTAGTGTAAGCCACCAACAGAAACGCAAAGGCGTTACCCTCTAGGGAACTAACATATCCCACCTGGGGAAAAGGAAAGTCGTTGACTCAAAAGTGCTTTGGTAGGGGATATATTAGTTCCCAGGGTCCAGGGGAGTACTTAGTTCCCAAGCATCTCGATTAATCCAAGTATGTACCACTTGGTGCCACTTGTATATCTCTTTTGGTTGGTGATTGTTGCATCACATTTGCAAACTCAGCACGTAATCTAGCTACACGATGTTTCCCGCACGTTTACAAGACGATGTTGGTAACGATCCATTGGACGTGATTGGTGGTTTGAAGTCGTTTGTTCAGATGTTTCATTGTCAAATTAAAATTGTTATCTCATTTTGTTCAATTGCAAAAACTCAACCGAACAAGTTCAAGATGTTCGTTCCAGTAGGGCCAAACCATCCGCCTAAACCAGGAAAGAAGTCTGGGCAGCTTTTTCGGGGTGACATAGGCGTAAATTCGGACAAGTATTCCAAGTACCCCCAAGAAGTTTCCCAAGAGATCTTCAACTCGTAAGCCTTATACTCAAGAGACACTGCTCGGAGACAAGGCGGACGATTTTGTTATGTTTGCGCTCACAATCATCAAATCTATCCGCAAGTGCCAAAGCCGCAGTTGGGGTGGGGTGTTAATTTGGGGCGTGATATGCAAAATGCTCCAAAGTGTTGTGAAATCAAAGTTCTTTGATGTTTTTGTTGGGGGAGAAGTCAGCGGAAAAGATTCCTCGAAGGTCAAAACTGATGTTTTTGATTGTTTTTGTTTAAGGTGTTTCATTTGGGAGGGACAGATCAAACAAAAACATCAAAAACACACCGGCAGACCAGAAGAGTTCGGTTCCGATGTCCCAATTCCCAAACAACGGGTCCACGTTAGACGTTTGTAGCCAAGAGACATATGGGAAAAACATCTCGTGACTCTGGTTCGGATGAAATCCGAAGCAATGCACCAATGAATACGAAGAACCCAACTGACCTCTTTTTGAGGGGGTTGACCTTCCTTTTTCTTGGTCAAGCCTTGCAATATATGGGTCATATTGAAATTATAATCTATTAATCACATGTATAGTACACCCTGGAAAACCAACATGGCACCTGAACATTGGGGCCGCGTGGAAAAAGGGGATTTGCTATTGGAATAGATAGGGAACTAGAAGACAAGGGGATATATTTTTATATTATATACATTATATATATATATATCCCATGGCATCCATGTATGGTATATTTGCCTACATTTGGTTGACTTTTATGGTAAATGTAGGTAGATAATACCAATCCCATGGATCCTATGGGATATATAGAGGTGTTTCTTATGAAAGTCTTTACTTCGAGTCTTTGATGTTTATTCCTTCCCTACAAATTCGGGTCTTGAATCTGCCTTGTAAAAACCCCACGCAACCAAGCGCCCAAACTCCAACAAACCTCGGGAGCTGCAGGTGGTGATGTTTCTCACACATGGCTGACGAAATACCTGGCATGGAAGGATTATCCGATCTAATTTGTTTTAAAATGTTTTAAAGGATCTATATCCTATCTCATATGCTCCATGTACAGTATATTTACCTATTTACCACAAAAATCGACCAAATGTAGGTCAATATACCATACATGGATCGTATGGCATATGAAGGGCTTCGACAAAAACATGACTAAATATTCCATACATTTCCGACCGATGAAGCGGAAAGAAACTTATAGTGAACTCCGTAAACCTTTGCACCAGGAAAGACAAAAACTGGTGAATTTCGTTGACCCACAAAATACCTGCCAAAAGTGTTCCATATATCCTAGATGGGCTTGATATTCAAACAGATCTCATTGCAGACCTCATTCTATGCTTTCATTCATATAAGGAGATCTCTCAAAATCAAAGAAGAAAGATCTGCAAAATAGGCACAGGATCACAGGCATCTCGAGACTCCTTTAGTTCCCATAAGATCCATGTATGGTACATTTACCTACATTTGGTTGATTTTTATGGTAAATGTGGGTAAATATACCATTCATGGATCCTATGGGGGGTTTTGTCTATTTTTGTTAACGACTTGTTTTTAAAACAAAGATGTCATGTGATGATTCTTGGTGTCCAGATCTGCAAAACCACTTCGGCAACCGAAGTTCGGCACAGCTTCATTACAAATCCCTGGGATTTGTGTCCGCGCCTTGCTCCAAGAACGGTGACATGCACATGGCATTTGGGCAACTTATAACGACCTTAAGGTCGGTCACCTTAAATGGTGAAACAGTAATGGGAATCCTCAAAATCGTGTTGAGGTTTTAGGAATTATAATAATTTCTAGATACATTCAACCATGGTGAATAGACAATGTTTATTTTGTCTTCTGTGTTTTCGATTCAGTTCAGATTAATACAATTATTTTATGTTTAGTGGATGTGATGACCTTGATTAGCCTGTGTCATACACCCATATAGGATCCACATACAGTACAGTATACATATCTATCATCACTTATCTACATTTCCAATAAACATCCAGCATTTATTGGTAGATATACCATGATTAGGTGGATCCTACTGTTGATGGAAGAAATCCTGCACCACCTCGAATGTATAAAACCCTGTAATTAATGGAATAAACTATCTACTAACTGGTGCAAGATTTCTTCCATCAACAGTACCCATAGGATTCATGTATGTATATTTACCTACATTTGGTTGATGTTTATGGTAAATGTAGGTAAATATACCATACATGGATCCTATGGGGTATGGGACATCATTTGGACATTAATATCAACGGAGTGCTGGGAATAGGTCTTCGGTTTCGCCCCGCCAAGCTCAAAGAAAAGGCCAACCAACCGAGTCCCGCCAGTAACACATATGGAACACAGACCCTGAATGTGGAGTATACATTGTATCTCTGTATATGATAATGTAATGTGTGTATTTATGAATATACCTGGAACCTGTTTGTCCTCTGTTTTTAGCCTTGGCCCTTCCAAAACAAGGTTTTTTCCAGTCAAAACGAGGGTCATTTGGGTTCCAGGTATATATATATATATAATGTATATTATTGTGTAGTATGTGTTGGAATCACTTAAACTTGGTAATTTAGTTGACCGCTCTAAAATCATCAAAAGACTTCATCGTTTCCGTATCGTAAATATATAAACATCTGCAACTTGCAAAAAATGATCAGAAAACAACCTGCTTCAGAATCCGGACACTTTCCCGGGGGCCGTTGTGCAGAGGGAGGCTGTGTGTTTTATGGCTGCGTGCCGTGCGAATTGTTGACTCCACAGCATGTGGGTGGTGCGGGTGGAGCGGCTGCGTCCAAGGGTCTGGTGATGATCCAACAAATTCGGCCTGAAACACACGTATCCGTATACACCAGAAAAATCAATGCTTGGAGGATCAATGTCCTTTGGGGACGGCATATTTTCAGCTGTTACATGTATGTTCTTTTTGGGGAGGGTACTGTTAATGGAGAAAATCCTTCCATCTGAGATGTATGTAAGTACGAAACCTTTCAAATTAGACAAAAAGCTAACTACTAACTGGTGCTGGATTTTGCTCGGTAAGCTGCTATAAAGTGTCTTGGACGCTCTGCTTTAGTTTGAAATATAGTTTCTGGCTGGCTGTAACATATACTCTTAAGATTTCTTGTAGCTGTACGGGACAATCGCCTCCATATAACTTCCAACCTATGGATGCTTCCTGTTGGGATATGCTTGTTTCGTTGTTGTTGTTGTTGTTGTTGTTGTTGTTGTTGTTGTTGTTGTTGTTGTTGTTGTTGTTGTTGTTGTTGTTGTTGGTGTTGGTGTTGGTGTTGGTGTTGGTGTTGGTGTTGTTGTTGCCCTTGTTGTTTGACTACTTTGGGCGGCATTTTCTACGCTGTTCTTCTCATGATGTTGTTCTTTATTCGGGGGCCAGTAGTTCAGCTAGCAGCTATCATGTTTGAAAGTTTGGCTTTGGTTGTTGGGGCTTGGTTTTCACAGGGGGCACCTGGCAAATGAAGTATCTGCATCTACTCCTTGTACACATGTGTGCTCTGGTCTAAACTCCCATTATTTTCATCATTTCCATATAGTAGTAGGGGACGGTCATCAACCCAATAATAGGGATTTATATACCCGTTATAAGGATTCCCTTTTTAAAGGTGCAATGCATCCATCCTGAATCTCCTAACCATTTTTGGGCTCCGAAAAATAGGTTGTTCAGTGCCAAAGAGTGTGTTTCCGGAGTGTGGCTTATTGCGCATAAAGACAATTTGGTTGGGATTAGAATCAAATTTTGTAGGGATCCAAGCACCTTGTCAGAGGATGATTGGGGTGTACAATCACCTCCTCAGCAAAGCATTTAGGTTCCATTACCATTCTCAGAAGGTGAACCAGGATCCCTAGGGATTCTAAGATCAGATGTATCACTTTGATTTGCTGAAAGATATGCAGGCTTCATCCCTGACGCTTTAAAATAGTCTTACGTCCGCCGTTTTGTACAGATCCATTTCCGCGGACATGAAAAAATAGCTGCTGCAACTGGCAAAGCTCATGGGAATCTAAGGGTACCCCCCAAAGCCAACCCCCCCAAGAAATAAGAACCTAATAAGTCCTTATTAAGGGAACTCAATGGTTAATAGTCCCTTAATAAGGCCTTATTTCTTGGGGGGGTGGCATTGGGGGGGGTACCCTTAGATCCCATAAAAAGCTTCCAGAATCGTTCCAGGGTTCTGGGCTTGCATTAGATCTGTTTGGTTGTTTTTTTAACTATAAAGATAAACATCAGAAAGGTCACCAACCTTTGTATATCTGCCTAGTTTTTTCGAGATATCAAACTCTTAAGTCAACCTTGAACTATAGATGGAAATAGAAACATATATATTTTTATATGTACATATATTACTAAACACGGTGCAATTTGACATTCCCCAAAAAGAATGACCATATGGTTGGATGAATATTCGCATTTAAGAAACTGTTTGTTATTTTTGTTGATCAGATTTCGATTTTTGCCATAACAAAATTGAACGGAGATCTCCTTTCATCGTGAGGCTCGACGCGTTGGGAGCTCAAAAATTGGTAGGTGCTGGGTGGTTTTGAAGTAAGTTTTGTCTTCACCCCGAAACTTGGGGAAGGATTGACTGATGATTGCGACACATATGTTGAAAGCGGGTTGAAACCACCATAGTCTAGAAGAATGGCTATAGAGTGATAGTTTTTTGTGGTTCGTTGAATGGTTCGTTTCGAATTGCAGCAGGAATGCGGGAGGATGGGGTATTCGCCTTGCATACTTTGTGACAGTACTAAAAAATACGACGATTGGAAATGCCAAAACACAAGATGTGAGGATTTTACACCTGAAAATTAACATGGAACCGAAAAATCACCTGGGGTTCAATGTTAATTTTTCCAGCGTGCACTCGAAAAAAACGTGCAAGAAAGTGTGTTCAAGGATCAAGGTAGTATGGATAGTCACAAATATAATTGGAAGTTTTCTGATATACAATAGTCAATTTATTTGGGACCAGTTGGCACATGGCCTACAACGAGGACAATAAGACAGTAACCTAAGTATCTTGACCCCTCAAAACTGACTATTTTGAGGACCTATACACCCCTGCGTCATACAGGTTCTATCCCCCTCCGATTGGAGAGTCCCAGGTGATCCTTAGGGTAGGTACAATTGAACCATCAAGTCCCGTAGAAGATTGTGACTGAAACCTTGCAGACTGGAAAAAAACCACGATGTCTTAAAATGCCTCAAAAGTTATGTAAGATGTGGGAATCTCAATACTGACTATTCCCAGATTATGTATGTAATGATGAGTGCAAATTGGAGGTTTTGGAGATTCCAAATCGTTACGCCAGAGATTGATCACAACTTGAGACCGATAAAGGAAATCAATTCCAGTTTTGTAGTGATGATCATGGTTGATCATAGTTGATCATTTGTGATCACTTGCAACCCTTGCGTAGCAGAAATGCATAAAATAAATATCTAAATTACGAAAAGTATCAGAATAACATCCTACCAAACCAGTTGGGCCATAGAAAAGAAAAACATCGTTGCTTGATGTGCGTATGATATTGTTCTACATGTTTACTATTGCTAGTCTAAGGACAATCAGAATATCAGAGCCCAGTTAAAGAGGTTGCAAAAAAACATGTTTTTCTTTCACATGCCAGGGATCCTTATCTTACCCAATCTTTTAAGGGATTTATCACTTGATGCAAATCTATGTTTTTTTTTTAGTGGGATTTCCCCAAAAAAAACTAGTGCATGAAGTTCGGGTTGTTATACAGTGACGCCTGGCATGTCATCCACCCTGAAGCAATTCATCCCGGATGGGAACAACGTCGTGGAGTTATACCTTGGATTTGAAATCCTGAAAATAAATCAACAGTAGTGCCCTTTAACGAAGGGTATGATTCAAAAGGTATCTAAAGATAGTTGAGAATGATCCAAGTGTAGACTATTTGTTTATTATACATGTTTACATATGTATTATTGATATCTAACTCCGTCCTAACCAAATAGGTCATCATGTTTTTTGCCATCGAATGGCCATTGCTCCTCCCTATCCCAGACACTCAATGTAGGGTATATTTACCAATTATTGACCTACATCTACCATAAGAATTCAGCAGATGTAGGGAACCATGCCATACATTGAGTGTTTGCGTTTGCCTATAAACTTACCCTCCCTGAAACTAACAAATAGCTCTGAAAATCCATGGTTTGAAGATGAATTTCCTGTTGGGATACCCGATTTTTTAGAGGCTATGTTAGTTTCCAGAGAGTGTATGTATTACCCTCCTGAAGTTTAACAGCTCGCCCCTGAAAAGTTACCGGGACCCAATAGGAAACTGATTGGTGGTTTCAAATATTTTCATGTTCACTCCTATTTGGGGAGGATTCCCATTTTGACTAATATTTTTCAAAGGGGTTGAAACCACCAACTAGGAAAGGATCATCTTGCAACCACCATTTTTTCAACGGGCGAGCTGTTAAACTTCAGGGGTGTACTGGGATGTCCATGGTACTTAGTAACTGGGTTATAACCCCTATATGAGTAGGTTATAAGTCCCTTAAGTAGGTTAAAACCGAACTTACTAACCAGTTACTAACTTCCATGGACATCCAAGTATACCTACATTTGACCCATATATTTTCCTTTTCGACTAATTTCTTGAAAACTTGAGGCCATTTTGTCCCGCCTTACCACTTCGCAACCGACACGTCCAGCACAGGTGAAACGGGACACGGGACACCACCGGGGGGGTAAGGTGATAACTGTGAAACTCAATGAGGGCTGCAACTTGTCCAATGAAAAACCTATGAGCGTATTGAAAAATGAATAAGTCATGTAGCATGTAGATATTTATATTTATATTTACATATACAGATACACATCATTTGGGACACCTTTCTATTGATTTTTTTTTTGATTTCATGAATTTGTTCAATGCATAGGAAACCTGGATGGGGTTTTCAGGCCCAAACAATGGCCCCAACTAATTGTGAGACTGTGCAAAAAGAGCTTGAGGGCAATTTTCCCCTGAAAATTGATGGCGAAAGGAACCTGAAAAAAATCGACCGAATTGATTTAGGAACATCATCTTCCATCCTCCAAAGAAACATTCCCCAAAACAAACATAGCATTTGAAAATGGCTGCTTGGAAGACTTGTGACTTGTTCAGAGAGTAATCTTCACCTCCCTTTTTTAAAGGCCCCGTAATAAGCAATTTCTTTCGATTTTCCCAATACTACAATGAGTCTTCCACCTAAAAAAGGCTTCCTCAAAAGCCACGAAAAAATCGAGAGGTTTTTTCATACCTTAAGTTACCTTGGGGAGGGTTACACCATTTTCCAAGGGTGTAACTTGATGGAACTTCTGCTGCTTTCGCGCTGCGAAACTTTGTTCAAAAGTCGCTCCCGCCGGGAAATGTGTGGCTTGGTCTTCCCAATGGCGACGGGTGCTCCCGAAATGGAGCTGGGCTTCAAGCGTCCGGAGATGCATTCAGAGAAACTGGCTGGAACGGTGGCTTGGATCGAAGTGGTTGGGGGTTGGGGGTTGGACGTTCTAGCGGTTGGGTTTAGAGGTGACTATTTTCCAACAAAGATATATCATCGATATATACAATATATGATTTATATATATGTAAGTATATAGATATATATATATGTGCTTATATTTACATATAAAGTTATTCACATTGTCTAAGTGCACATGTCTTTTGTGGATTAGTATTCCCAAAGCGAAGAGCTTTCAATTTGACACAGAACGCTTCCGAACACTGAAGAAAAGACTCGAAGGCCCTACATATTTGTGTTGAAATTCATTGATAAATATGTATAAATGTACTATATATATATATTGTTTTTTTTCTACATGCTGTTAAAAATGTATACATTTTCCATTTTGCATTCTGATATTTCCATGATCGAAAAACGAACCTTGTGTTCCTCGAACTTACAGCAGTTCTTCCCTGGCGTGGCTTCCAACCATGGGGTCTATTGAGTGAAGAGTGAGTTTGTCCCAGAGCTTGGGACCATCAGCACTGATCCATTTGGGTGGAACTCCAAAAATAGGGGAAATTTTCCCCCCAAAATGGATGGTGAAAATAATGGTAAAAAACCCTATTTACAAATGGGATGATTTGGGGGGAAAACCCATTATTTTCGGAAACATCCATTTGGTCAAAGATATTGGTGACCTTTTCTTCTCACATGTGAGTGAAGTTCACAAAAAATGAAGAATATATAACAACCATGAGTGGCAAAACACCATTGTTTTTTATCATCGAATTTGATGTTTTCGTGTGAGATTCCAAAAAGCCGCAAAAGATGCAGATCCTCGGCTTTGCATTGCCAGCCAAATGGGTTATAAGGTCAAGTCCTTTCAGTTGCTTGGCTGGTTTGAACTTATGGGAGGCGGATCCCGAACATATGTGCCAGTTGAAGATGTGTTGTTTCAAGCAAATATTTTTAAGTCTAAAAGGAATTAATTGAACAATCTCTGTCGAATCTCTTACATCAAACAGATCTGTTCGAGTGTTGGTAGTAGTGATTCATGAAGGGTACCCCCAATCAAATTTGATTGAAGTTGATTACTTTGCCTCCAAGATTGGCTTTGTAATTGGATTTACGTTTGCTGTCTACCTTGTTTGTTGGTATTTAAACCAAGCATTCTGACATGTTTTGGGCTTCTAATGCCCATTCCTAACTGCGGCAAACAGCAGGAATGGAGGCAGCAATACCAAAAAAGAATAGAGTTTTGGTCCTCGTGAACTTGATATACCACCCATGCTTCCAATCACTTCGGGATGGGGCAGCCCACTTTCATTGCTATCTCGAGATCTTTTTTTTTCTTATTTCATTTACCTGTTTGTTGCGGCCAGGTAGTTGTTGCATTACAGTTTCTAATTCTATCCATACTAATTCATATACTCGTTTCGTGTGTTGGCAAAACGAGCAACAAGACGAGCAACAAGACGAGTTCTGCGAAACAAGGAGCAAGCATTTCCTGACCAGATTCTGTGCTTTGCAGCAAATGCCTCTACGTATCCAGTGAGTCAAATTTTACAGATCTCAAGGGATCATGAGTATCAACGCAATTACATGAATCGTATGGATCATCCAAATGCTTGTTAGATGGATGATTTCCAAGAAGTACTGGATGTTTACTACATGACATTTAAGGCCCAAACGTGTCTCCAGAACGATATCAATCGTTGAAACCAATGATATTTTGCCTAGTCACATTTATTTAGGCCTGGGCGTTCACGCAACGCTGCCAACGAACGGAGGAAACATATCTTCCTTACGTGGGGTCTTGCTGATGAATGGCCTGAAGATCCCTTCGACCAGAAGCATAAAGGGACCCCCGGGAGCAGCGCCGAAAATTTTGGGAGGGATTTTATCTTGGAATCCCAGGATTACCCTCCCTGAAACTAACAGCAAGTTTGCCCCTGAAAATAGGTCATCGCAAAAGGAAAGGATCGTATTCCAACCATCCATTTTCAGGTGCGAGCTGTTAGTTTCACCTGAAAAGGGACCGTTTTTTAAAAGGAAAATTCATCTGAGCCAAAAATCAATTTTCAGGGTATTTGTTACTTTTCAGGGGTTGTTTAATTTTATCTATTTTTATAGTATGTAAATGATGGTCTAGTTGACTTTGCATAGATATTTTGTTCGGGATTAGGATTGTGCACCTGTTTTGTTTTGCTTCTAATATATATATATATATATATTTTTTGTAGTGTTTCGATAGATATCAATGATGCAATGTCAAACCTTTTACCATTGGCATCCATTGGCATGGTCCAAATGAGTTGTAGTCGGAGATGCCATGAACCAGGGGAGGATGACTTGATACATACTTATATAATCTTATATACATATAATGAAAAAAATGTGTACATATACCTGGAACCTCTTTTTCCTCTGTTTTTGGCCTTGGCCCCTCCAAAACATGGTCTTTTCCAGTCAAAACGAGGGTCATCAAAGGGTTCCAGGTATATATATATATATGTTATATATATATGTTATATATATATATGGATGATTGTGGGTTTCCTACGAAGAGCTGAATTCCTTCAACATCAACAGCTTTTTTTAGTTCCACATGTCCTCGTTGTTTCTGCCTCAGGACATTGCCAGTCACCTTAGATGATGCCATTTCCAAAGCAAAGAAGGTCTAACCTGGGTTCGTTGGTTCCTTAACATCGGGGGGGGGTGGGGGGTTGGGATGTGAATTTTCGTAGCCAGTATTTGAACCCTAAACTACCCAGTGTTGGTGTATGCAAAGGTGAACCTGTTGTTCCTCTATTTTTAGCCTTGGCCCCTCCAAAACAAGGTCTTTTCCAGTCAAAGCGAGGGTCATCAAAGGGTTCCAGGTAGATAATGTTGTCACTGTTACGAATGTTGGCAAAAGTAGACGTAGAGAAGCGACTTGATGTTTTTTTTGGATCCTTGGTGAGCTTCAGGGGACCCCATTTTAGACAATAGGGCAAACACCATCCTACTGTTGATGGAAGAAATCCTGCTCCACCTTGGGATGTACAAACCCTGAAAATAAAGGGATAAACTACCTATCAACTGGTTAGCCCGGATTTCTTCCATCAACAGTAGCACATGCCAGTTGGTCAATTGAAGATTTATGTTAATGTTGCAATTTTCTACCTTCAGAGTTCTAAGGGCCCACAATGGATGACAATGATCATTTTCGCGATCATTGCCAATGATAATGAGTATGATCATGGTGGCAGATTGAGAATGACGAGGATGATCATATGTTTGAAGGGTGGTTTCTTGCATATTCAATCAAAACATGTCTATATATGCTATATATTAACAGCTCGCCCCTGAAAGCCATGATGGTTGGAAGAGTACTTTCCTTTTGGGATTGTCCCTTTTCAGGGGGTGACATATGTTAATCTTCAGGAGAGTATATATATATATATGTAGATTGAATGTTGTGGAATGGACTGCCCCCCCCCCCTTGAGAGATGGCGATGTTTGGAAGGACCTGGTTGAAGTCAAGGATGGATTTTTACCACAAGTATGAGTCCCTTGAGTTTTCCGAGTTCAATGTATTTGCCCCACAAAAATGGTCCCAACATCAATTCATGGAAAGAAATAACAGCGACGTTTGGTAGCATCTCCCAAAGTGGGCACGAACTTCACCATTCATTTGACTATCAAAGTGCCTGAAAAAATGAATGGTATGTCAAGTCCAAGTCCTACAAGTCCAAGTCACATCACAATCCAACCCGGGAGTAGTTACAGTAGTACTCTAACCATGGCAGCTTGAAAAAACCAGGAAACCGAGCTTATGGTTTTCAACTGGCAATCATCATTGAACACCCCATGATGCTTTGGCTTCTTTTTTACCCCCTTGCGGTTGATTTGTTGACAGGAAATCAAAGGAAAAGTGCGTAGCTCTGGCTGCACTTAACCTTGGATTTTTGGATGTTTTTTTTTGGGCGGTGACTTTTTTTTAAATGGATACTACCATGGAAAATTAGCATTTTAAACCACCATGTGGGGAATATGAGTTCATATTTTTCCAAGCACCTTAAGCAAGTCCAAGTAACCAATAGGTTTCAGGTGGGTCAAAAAACCCATGTAAGGGAAGCACATGGAAAGTCTATATATGGTTTTGCAAAATAGGCCAAACGGCCAAACAAGAATACAAGAAGGATACTGTAAAAATATGATCGTAGGTGGTGGCAACTCAAAGAAATTTTCTCCCCGAAAATTGGGGAAATGATCCAATTTGACAATCATATCATATCTTTCAGATGGGTGGTTCAACCAGAACCTAGGATCATAAAGACGACCCCTCGTTCTGGATACCACATCTTCCACAAGAAAAAAATCATGTTGTTCAGCCAATTGCCGCTGCTGGCATAGGAATCACCTTGGTCGAACGCACTTCAGATCAGAAGGACTGGAACGGGCTTTGTAGTGATGCACCATTCAGAGCGGTGACCGAAAAGGTGCTGAAAACATGCCGGTGATGAAGATTGGGCCAACATTAGCTTCAAAAGAAACCTCACAAAGTTGGCATCTTTTCAAAAGGTTTGGACCCATCGGGATTTCAATTTGTGAATTATTCCGATGATTGACATACCTAGACATTCCATTTTTTTTGAAAGCAGTATAGAAAGTAGTTTCATATACAGTATGTTTCTGTTTGGCAAATTGAAAAGTACTGCTGGTGCAAATTCTCCTGTCCTGGCAAGTCAATGTTCTCTGTCACACCGGATGATTTTTTGAGCATACGGTCCATCTTGCACAAACCAAAAGGAAGGTACATTGACGTACAAGAGCATCCCCCAAACAACCCTCAGCAAAGTGTCTTTGTGTGGAAAATATCAATTTCTCACCATTGAGATTGTTTGAAAAATTCGCCCAGAACAGCGTGTGGAATTGTTGCAACCTGCCATATTGGGTGGATTTGAAGCTTCAACTAATATGGCCTCCCTCGCCGAAAAAACCAACAGCCCAAGCCTCTCAAAAATCATGCTTTCCCAAGACCAAGTTTTTCCGTCAAAAAAATGCGCGTCACTTGTTTAAGGGGAACACAGGTTTACCTTTCCTCGCATAATCAAAGAAACATGGGTGTGTATTTCCAATAATACTACTGTTGATGGAGAAAATCCTGCACCAGTTGATGTGGAGAAGCTACCGTTATTTACAGGGTTTTTTGCATCTCAGGTGGTGCAGGATGTCTTCCATCACCCGTAGTAGTTATATACCTTTCAAATACAGCCACTATCCACTGAACCATGATTATTGGAGAAAGAGTAATTTGGGACAAGTGGGTGTACCCAGTTTACTCCATCTATCTTTTCGGGTTTGCTCAACCCCCAGATTCAGGACGGTGTGGTGATGTTGTACCCCGAGTGTTTGGAGTTCGACATCGGAAGTGCTGCTTGGGCATCAAAGTTGTGTCCAGGGGGTTCCGTGAGGCCAGGTTGGGTAACATGGATTTAACTGAAGTTGATATGCTATACTCCATGACTTTTTTGCATGGGAATGGTTAGTTATGTCAAGTATACATTTATTTTTAGAACATGAAACATTCATGGATCGGTAAAAAAAGATACCAGACCCATAGGATCCGAAAAGTGCAACTAAACGATACGTAACATTGTTATTAGTTGCATCCAACCTTCATTTGCAAAAAAAGAATCTCGTGGAAACCCATTGTTCTTTTGATGTTTTTTTGGCACGTTTTTGTTGGGACCCTTGGTTTTTTGCACCACCAAAATACGGACCAAAATCATTTCAGAACGAGGATGGAGCCAAAGTCCCTGAATTGATGGCTTTTTTGAAAGGCGACATGGCACGAGGTGCCACGGTGCGGTGCAGCAGAATCCCTGGTTCCGGTGTGATATGATACCCTTGCATGTGCAAATCGATCCGTAAATAACAGAGCTACACCATAGAAATGGATAGAAATGGATGGCTTGTTTGAAATAATGCTATATTTGTTGTGTATTGTATCATCATTTTTAGATAAAGAATATGTTTGCAAAAATAGTTCCATGATTTTCTTTGAATAACGGTATTATATTTTCATTTATATATAACATACATAACTACTTTCGATTTGTAGTCTCCTTGGAATCCCTATACATGATATACTGTATAGATTGGCAGTGGAAATGTCGGATCTATGAAAACTGCAATCATAACATGCATTGTTGAGGGTTGCATAGGGATTCCATCCTGACTTGGACCTCGGCGCGTTAAATTCCCTGGGAATTTGTAGGTGTAAACCTTGGACCTTAAAAAGAAACACGCATTTTTTTCAGATAGCCTCTGGTAAACTAACATAGCTGGCTGGAATATCTCCAGTTTCAATAGGAAACACATCTTCAATCCGGGTCCATTTTCGCTATGTTAGTTTACCGGAGTGTATCTTCTTGGGCTACTTGTGCCGTGAATGGGACAAGTTGTGAGTCTGTGAGTTTACTTTTTTTTGGAAACTGGTTTATTGGTGGTCATGTTTTTTTTTAGAAAGGACATGATAGGATCTATTCTTAGTGGGTATTGTATATAAAGGACTTGGCTTCATGATCCTTGTGGAAACTATTTTTTATTTCCAATGCAAACCATTTCAAAACAATTCGCTGTTCAGTGAAGCCAAAGGATGGAACCGATGTTCTTAAATGGTTCATCCCATGCCCTCATTATGAAAGATACGTATCAACAGAGAAATCAAAATCATTAAGAACGTCAAACAGAAAACAACGAGAAACCCCAAGGCCCGCAGGATCCATGAAGGTTTTCATGGAGCTGCCGGTCAAGCAATGAGGTCTGCATGGTATATGTATATATATATATATATATATCAAACCCAATCCCAAACAGTCCATGGGGATGATATATTTACCTACACTTTACCATAAAGATTAGCCATTCATGGATCGGTAAATATACCATCTCCAGGAAGAGTGTCCCGGAATATTTACACTCACCACCTCACTGCAAGCCGAATATGTTTCCGGCCAAAAGTCGTTTTTTCAAAGGTGCCTTTGGTCGTGATATTGAGGACACCACTCTCTTCGTGTGCCTAGACAAGCGGAGTTCGGTGGTTCGTTAGAGGAATTTGGTAAACTCCCAAAAAATCTGGTTTATCGGTTTATCACGTCAAAACATGTCAGTGAATTTAAAATGAACGTAGTGTTCCAACCCCCTACTGTTTGAGGTCCTTGGTTAGTGTTTTCCGACATCCTCACATGGATATGACGACCAGAACCTACCAGAACTAAATCTCATCCATCCGGTCTTGTCTGTTTTTGTTTGCAACCTTGTTACCATCCAAACCTGAATTTGTTAATTGCAGGTCCAGCCGTCAAAATTTGAAAAACTCCTCGCCTCTCAACATCAATGGCTGGATTCGATGAAACTTCCTCTAAAATGGGGCAAAGCTGCTATTTTCTTCGGGACGTTTTGGATAGTTAGTTTCACCGAGGGAGTTCAGACCCAAGACAGGTGCTACTGTTTCCTAAGAGTTTCCCAACAAATTGAAAGAATCCAGGAGAAAAACATGGGAAACCTTCCAATCATTTGGATGCATCTATCCAAAAACTGACTTGAAAGACACTCTTTCATGAATGTAAAAACTGGAAAAAAATCAAAAATTGTCTGTCAAATAACCATCCCATAGCAGCATCCATGTATGGTATATTTCCCTACATTTACCATACAAATTCAACCATTCATGGATCCTTTGGATGGGCATTGACAGGAAACCCTCGGATACTCTGGGCAGCGGGCCCCAAGGTGTGCTCACACACAGCGTGATGGCAGATGCGGTTTTTGTGGTCCGAAGTTGACTGCCAAGGCGCTCGAGTTGACACAGGAGGTGCTCACCGTGGGGGATACGAAGTGACCCATAGGATCCATGGGACGAACGGTATATTTTTACCGATCCATGAATGGTTGATTTTTATGGGATCAATGCAGGTAAATATACAATCGTCCCATGGATGCTATGGGTGATACAAAATTGATATTTGAAATAACTAGGGGGGAAGTAAATACTGAATATTGTTGTTGAGGTACAAAAAGATTTTTGGATAAACCTAATATCGCTAGTTGTGATGTTGTTCCTTTCTTGAAAGGCCACGGTTGTGATTTGGATATGTTTCAGCTAGTTGTCATGTGGTGTTTTTTTTTGAAAAGGGAGGTCTTTTCTGTTGGTCCGTCTTCCTAAGCATTTGGTTTGGCCAACAAACACGTTGTTTCAGGTGCCAAAAATGCGAATTCGCAAGTGCTCGCACGTGGGTGGCCACAAGTATGCGGGCAATGTGATGGTGTATGGCAAAGATCAATGGCATTGGCAACTTGATCTAAATGGCATTTTGAGAGGATCAAAGTTAAAGCTAAAATCTATGGTAATTGGTACGGTATTTCCCCTAAAACCAGTGCAATGTTTGGGTATGTTCAATGAAATTTGCTGATTCTGAGTGGAAAGTACACCTTGTAAATTTTACTGACTCACCAAAAGAATATGGTTTGGAATCTGGAAGATGCATCTCCTTTCAAAAAATGGTTATGTGTGGTATCGATGTTAAATTTCCAAGGTGTACTTGTTGGATTGGAAGTATATATCATGTTTGCTTGGCTTGCCGTTAATAAAACCCAGATAATGCCGAAGGTTCAGGCTGCCAGGTGGGGCTTTCACCGAAGGTTCAGGCTGCCAGAGAATGCCAGGTGGAGCACCACATGTACTTTTCGATGGTGAGAATGGCGAGATGTACAATGCAGATTTGATAGTTTTTCACACTTGCATAATAAAAAGCACAAAAATCGATGGTGCTGTTTGGAATTCTTGTTGGATGCTGCTTTTAAAAAGTAGATACTAGCCGATATGCCGCACTATTTCCTTTATTTTCTTACAGCCCAACAAACCGACGTTTTGCTTTGCAAAGGTGGGAAGGTTTGGGTTGCAAATACACAGGTTTTGTGTGAACAAACCACAAAAATCACCTGGATTCGTTGTTGCTTTCTCTTCTTTATTGCTTCGGAACCAGACCGGGCAAAGGGGCAAATCCAGAAGCCAGAAGTTATTTCAAAAGGGCTCAGACATCCTATGTCAGATAAGATGTCAGAAGTAATGCTAGAATGAATGCAGATGAAATGTCATACATTTTGTGGGCATGGGTCGCCAAAAGAAATAAGCAATGGCAGCAGTCGTGTAAGGGGACTTGTGGCAGAAGCTTTGTACTATTAACATGCGATGTGTATATATGAGTACGTCCAGACTTCCAGTAAGCTTAGTTTGGCAAAATATACCTTGACTTGTGTCAAGATATGCGCCTTGAAATGCCTTGGCCATTTCGTGGAGATCACACAAAGTTTCATGGATGTACCTACATGCATTCCCAAAACTATATCCAACTGCAGGTAAATACCATCGATACTTGGATCTTGATCAGTATGAAAATTCATTGTCAGTAAATGGATGTTCCAAAAACAGTGCTACCCCAAAATGGATGGTGAAAATAATGGAAAACCCTATTAAATTGGATGATTTGCGGGGAAAACCCACTATTTTCGGAAACACCCAAATCAATGGCACAAAAAAAAAAACTCCGGCCCTCAATTTTTCACCAAAACGTTAGTAGAACATCTGACCTTCTGGGGATTTCGGATCCAATATCATCCATGGAAAAATGGTATATTTACAGTACCTACATGAATGGTTGATTTTTTATGGTAAATTTAGGTATATAAATGTAGGTAAATGTTACCATTTTTCCCATGAATCCGTCATATGGGATTTGCAGATTTCTGAGGTATGGTTACGTGACTCCTGAGAATTTGCGATCCGTGCTCCGTGGAAAAGCGCAACATGGTCGTCTCTGGAGAGGTCGTTTCTTGGATGCATCGTGCTACAACTGCATAACCCATGACGGATCCATGGGATTGGTATATACCGTATATACCCACATCACATGAAAAGCATAAAAAATCAACCATTCATGTGGGTGTTTCCTTAAATGGTGATATGGATCGGTAAATATACAATCGTCCCATGGATCCGTCCTGGGTAACATTAATAACCTTATATAGGTGGTGGTTTCAAACATGTTTTCCAACTTTGAGATGGGTTCATGGATTGAAACCGACACCCAGTTATGATATATCACGCATTCTCAAGGCCTGAAGGCCCTTATAAGAGTCCATTGAAATTCATACTCAAATCAAATATTATTTTTGGCAGGCAGTTTTAGGCGGTCCACAGTTTATGCGAGACACCCGGAGAAGATGCACAATACATGGTATGTGATATATGATGCTTCCAAGAGGATTACATGATCCTTGCCACCAATTGCCAGTGCTGACCAAGGAAAGGATGACCAAAGGGTGTTCTAGGTTTTGTTTTTGTTACCTCATTTTCCTGGATAGAATGTTGGAGGAGTGAATTTTTCATAGTTTAAGCCCCAACTACTAGGATGAAAAACATTCCCAAATTTTAAGTTTGACTTCTAACGTTCAAGGTTACCCCTCCCTGAAACTAACATGGCCCCCGCAAATCAATGCTTCGGTTAGATGATGTTCCTTTTTGGGTTTCGGTCCCTTTTCAGGAGCTCGGAGCTATGTTTGTTTAAGGGAGGGTGTAACCCCCTATAGCAGAATATGGGTGTTTTTCATAAATAGGGGTACCCCCATTTCACACCCCAAAATGGTCATTTTTAGTAGGAAAACCATGGTTGTTGGGTACCACCATTTCAGGAAACCCCCATGTAGTTTCGGGACTGTTTCTATTAACGGATCGGGTCCCAGGTCTTGGCATCTCTGAAAATGACGCCTTGCGTGAAAGACGGAATCAGGTTGTATACCCGGCATGGGGTGGGTGGGGATGGTTGCTGAAGGGTTACAGCAACCAATCTAGTTGGTGGTTTCAAACATTTTTTATTTTCAACCCTATTTGGGGAACATTCCCATTTTTTTATATTTTTCAACTGGGTTGAAACCACCAACCAGTAATGCTTTCATCATGGCTAGTCAACCTACCACCCCCTAACATACCCTTCTCACAAAGGGAAACCATGGTTAATAACCCTTTTTATAGTGTTCACCCCTAAAATTTAACAGCAAGTTGGGGCCCCTGAAAAGCAATTGTTGAAAGATGATTCAAATGTCCCAAATTGGGGCCCTTCGCCTACTTTCAGGGGCGACATGCCATGAGCAAGTTTCAGGGCGGGCAAGTGGCAAGTTGCTTCAACAAGGAAATTCTGATTGAAATTTGGGTGTTTTGAGCCATCTGTTGATGTCAAACTGATGAATGTTACATGTTTGTTGTGAAGCCGTGTTCTAAGTATCATACAATGTTCCCGTAAATAGAACCATTGTCCCAGGAAAGTGTCTTGCTGCAGTTTCTTTCCCAATGAAAACGGTGTGGGGACCCCAACACCTCCTTGAACACCTTGTCAGGGAAGTATATACATTACATGGAAGACTCAGCAATGAGAAGATCATGGAAGAGCCTAACATCTAAAGATATGGCTGTGTCTCATCATTTTTGTTCAGGCTGGATTCCTACCAACAAAAACATGATAAACAACAAAATTCACCGTAGATTTTGTTTGGGGGTGCAACACAAAACAGTTTTGAATCAACGTTTTTTTTTCACATACGCAAGTTAGACAAAAAACCATTCTCCAACTTTACCCTCCCTGAAACTAACAGCAGACGCCCCTGAAAATAGGCAGAGGCCCCAAAAGGAAAGGCTTGTATTCCAACCATCCATTTTCAGGTGCTTTTGCTGTTAGATTCAGGGAGTGTATGACCTCAGGAATCTTCAATGTTAGGTCCGTGGGTTCTTCCACTTCGAGTCTTCAATGGGAGGAAACCAGCAATATCATGACAACCTATACCCAGGTCTTAATGTTTTTTCTTGACATGGGTGGTTGGAAGATACTTCCCGAAATTGCTAGCCGGGCTACTATAATAACTGAAACTACCTTCACTTGGCCAAAAAAGATATGCTAACATCATTTTCTTGCAAAAGGATTTAGTGTTTTCGCATTTGAATGACGTGAAAGATATGCACGGTGGTTTAATAGGAGAATTAGAGGTGAAAAATGTTGTTTCAGGTGAAGGCTAAACATCACATAGCTCAAAAGTTTCGGGAAACATTCATTAGGTGGGTGGTTTCAAATATATTTTATTTTCACCCCTATTTGGGAAAGATTTCCAATTTGACAAGCATATTTTCCAGATGGGTTGAAACCACCAACCAGTTCATGAAAGTGTTGTTTCCTCGTAAAATGCATTGATTTCTCACTGTGTCGTACACACAAGTGGTACAAATAAGTATCAATAGTGTACAGATATTACATCTTCCAATCATTTCACATTAAAAAAAAACAATGGGATTTTTCTTGACTCTGTATGGGTTTACTGTCATCATTTTAAGCCAGCAGTTTTTGGAGGTCTTACTGGATACCGTCCCTTTGACGGTACTCGTTGTGAGCATCCTCGGGATAACCTATGGCTGGTGGAAGCGTCGTTCCACGTGACAAAGACATCTTTACGCTTCCGGGGCTGCCGGACGGCACGAAAGTGAACGCAACATTGATGCAACATTTCGCATTTTTGGTAAAGCAGAACGCTTTCAAGGCACCAAAAACATAGTTTTTGTGTTCAAAGGGTGTATATATGTGTTTTTTGCTTTATGTATATGATATATTACATATATATTTATACATATTGATCAATGATTGCAGATGTCTTTTATGATGAGGGCCGAAGCGACTGCCTTTACAGTATGTCCAAAAAAGATCTTTGTTATGGTAATCGAGACACGACACTATGCCGATGACATTGAAACAAACATCCGGGACATACGAAATTCACAACGAGGCATTTTGTTGGTGTTTCAGAGACCATTCTGAAGAAAAAGGGTGATTAGAACTGTTGTTTTTCCAGGGATTGCATTCAATGATTTGCTGAATACAAGTATAAAGTTAGTCAGTAAGCTTGTGTGCCTGCCATGTTTATGTTTCAATCGTATGGATATCTTGAAGAAAAAATATCCACGGACAAATAATTCTGACTTCGGAAATCTAAAGATGGAAGTTGATTGGCTATCCAGCTTGGTCTGCAAAGCAGCAAAGCCGACAAAAAGATGGCTGGTGACCTGGTGCCCAAAACGGGGAATGTTTAGTCATAGGAAAAATGCTGGTAATGTTGGGATGGTACCCTTAATAATCAACCCCATATACACCTAATATACCGGGTATTTATTGATATGTTCCCTATGATTTGGGGACCTTTTTTGGTTCAGTGAAGGTTGAAACAACTCAGATGGGCTTAGATTCGATCAAGTTGCCGAGCCAAAATTGTTATGACTCTCCCATGACGGATCCATGGGACGAACGGTATAATTTACCTACATTTTCAGGTTGAATTTTATGGATGCCACATGTAAGTATAAATATACCACTCCTATGGGAATTCATATGGAAAATCGTAGAAATTGCAGAGATGTCTCCAGTTTTTGTCGCGTTTTATGCTCGATTCATTGTGGCTTTTGGTGATGTTTTCCGTTGCAACCGGGGGGTTGGAAGGTGGGTTGGGTAAACATGATGGAAATAATAATGATCATGTCTGACCCAGCAGCCCCTTGTTGAAGATATGAAGATATTTCCGCTCTCGGACTTCAGACAATTAGATGAATTGTAGGCCATAGGTTAGAGTCTAACGGTTAGAGGATGTTGAGCGGGATCCTCCTCCAACTAACTTGTAATATCAAAGTGGTTGTTTGTGTGTCTTCACCATCCACTATTGACTGTTGGTGCGATGTGGTTGCTATATCCATTGTCAGGGGTTCTATTTGTTTATCAATTGTATGAATCAAAGGATGCTGGGTATCTTCACATGATTAATCATGCATCATGGGAAACATACTGTACTGCCATGCACTGCCACTATTTCAAAATGATCAGGAATGTCTCAGCAAAACAACCAACATGCATCCCAAAAGCATGCAGCAAGGTATTTGCAGGATTCTCATTTCAGATCCATTTTCAATGAACAGCACGAGCTGCGGAACTACAATTTGTATAGTCAGTTTCAACGTATGAAGCACATACCCTCCTGGGAACGATCACATATCCCCTGCCAACAAGGAACTTTTGAGTCGACGAGGGGTTCCTTTTCCCAAAGGTGGGGATACTTGGATGTCCATGGAAGTTAGTAACTAGTTAGAAAGTTGGGTTATAACCTACTTAAGGGACTTATAACCTACTTATATAGGGGTTATAACCCAGTTACTAAGTACAATGGACATCCCAGTATGTTACTTCCCTGGAGGGTATTTTTGTTGAAGATCTAAGCTCAAACTTTAGACTGACAGATCGCTTATCTATGCCTCCTTTTCAATAGAAAACATACGAAAAAAACAAAACCAGGTCATATATGATGTATACCTAGAACTCAGTTGACGCAATATTTTGAGGGTAAAAGATTTTCCTTTTTTGTGGGGCCCCAAATCCTCCAAAACAAGGGTCATTGGTATCCATGGGACCGGTATATTTACCTACACCTTTGGTTGATTTTGATGGGATCAATGTAGGTAAATATACCAATCCCATGGATCCTAATTATGGGTGATGTATACTCAATCATACTCAACCTACCGGTCGCCAAATTCACCGATTTTTTCGTTGTTGCAGCTTCCGGAAATCCAGGCCAAGACGGAATATGCCTTCAGATATTGTGCGACATCTCAAGCGGTGGAGATCGATGAATGGAAAGATTCCAACCTTGTTTTTGAAAATCGGTGGCAGCCAAAAATCTGGTGATAAACAAAAAGCCACATGTTTTGATGGATAATCTTTCTTGGATTATAAATGGTATAATTATAATATTAGGATTTATATGATATATAGATTAAATATTTGTGTCAAACAAAAAAACTCCACTTACTTATTCCCATTGAAAATTAAAAAGGTACATGGAGTCATGCCTCTTGGAGATGTTGGGACGGAGTCCCCTTTCCATGGCAGCTTAAATTTGCCCATCGATCCAAGGCAAAGACATTTCCAAGGCGATGCTCTCTGGTGACTGTTGCTTGGTGGCCGGTAGCTGGTGGCCGTTGGTGCAGGGTTTTATACCTAGGATTATTACTACAACTTCGACCGGAGGTCTGCCCAAAAATGGATGGTTTTTTTTGTTGGAACATTGGAAGTTCTCCTGTTTCTAGAAATCTACTAGTACATATTTTCAGGTGTTGGCTGTTGGTTTTGTCGAAGAGTGTAAGTGTAAGTGATGGATCTTTGCCTGTCATAAGGGTGTATCTCCTCCTTGAAAAACAGGGTATCATATGTATTACCCGCGCCTGAAAAACTAACATATCCCCTGAAAAAATTGATGGTTGGAAGATGACAGTTCCTTTTAAACTGGTTCCTTTTCAGTGGACATATCGATTTTGGGGTCCTTAGTTTGTATGTAAAGCAGTGAGCAAACTTGATTTGTATCCTGATTGGCTTTTCAAAAGGGTGAATCTTCCATGAAAAGTCAATGTCTGAATGAAATTTGGTGAGGCAAAATACGGTGGGTGACTTTTATCAAGAAAGTAGTGTTTTTTTCTTTGCGATTATGTGCTAAAATTTCTAGGTGTTCCTTGGAAAAATTAATATGATTGAAGGGCTTTGAGATTAATTTCTATACATATTTCCAAAAAACATCCGAATTATTTCTACAGGTTGTTTTCTGTTGCCTTAGCGCCCCATGTTGCGGGGGAGTGTTGCTTGCCGAGTTTTTGTTTCAACCAGATTCTGTTTTAGCTAAACATCCCAGCATTTTTGGTACTCACAAATGGTTTTCATATATGGATGTTTCCAAAAACGGTGGTACCCCCAAATCATCCATTTTAATAGGGTTTTCCATTATAAACCATCTATTTTTGGGGTGTTTCCCTATTTTTGGAAACACCCATATGAGCCGAGGAGATGTTTTTTGGGTCCTTGATGGACCACAGTTTTCAAGGTTGGAGTCTGGATTGAAGCTTATCAAAGATACATGGACTTAGTCCAGATGAGCTGAGAAGAATTGAAGTTGCATTGAAATAATTATCTAAACTCAATTGGATTGACATGAAAATGGATTTGATAAATTACTATAAGTTGAAAGTAATGAACTGAAATCAAATTTATGTAATGAACATCTAGTGGTTCCAAATATTTTTTTAATTGCACCTCGGTCACTGGGGAAGATGAAGCCATTTCGACGAGCATATTTTTCAAATTGTGTTGGTTCAACCAGCAACTAGTTATATAATCCCTAGGCATCCTGGCTCACCGAACCTGAGAATGGTTTCATGGAAGCTAAATACCTTGGTGAGGTGATTATAAATCATCTGACGTTCGGTGAGCCAGGATCCCTAGGTAATGAAAATCCATTGAGTGACCAATAATCGATCCCCATTTTGACCAAGCAGCTCCGGAGGTTTGTTGGAAACCTTACGTGCAGAGGCGCCGAAGATCGAAGGCACAAGTGGATGTCATGTTTTCGGGGGCAATGACGACATTGGGCACAGTCCCATGATGGATCCATGGGATTGGTATATTGATCTATCTATTTACAATAAAAATCAATCAAGTCTAGGTAAATTATCCATCCACGGATCCTATGGGGGTAGTTGGTGCTGGTTTCTATCAGCACAGAAAGGGGAAAGAAAACAACAGGTGATTGCTATGCTCTAAGCACAACTACAAAGATGAACTGTTCACACATGTCCTGGCAAATGTGGTGGTTGCTGCAGGCATTGTTTTTACTTTTGAATATGTTATTTTGCTTCAACGATGCTTGAAAAAGGAAAGGAACTATTTTTGAAGGGTTCAAACCCGAACATAGAGGAAAGAACAGGTTCCAGCTGCATATTTTCTACACATTCGGCGTCACTATTGGTATATGTTTGTTTTTAGCTTAAACGACGAACAATGATTTGGCTGGATGGACCAGGGGTCATGTCTTTGATGGTAAAATAGGTATTTCCAAAGTGATGATACAGTGACAAAGTAGAGATGAAACTAAACAAATATCTTGCTTGAAAGTGTTGCTCCTTTTGGGGTATTTTAGCACCTATTGGCCTATTGGTCTTAACTATTTGCACATCAGTGTGGTTTGTGTGTATGTGCGTGTCATGCATTTGGTTCAATTTGGAAATTCCGGATACATGTTGATTTACCAGAAATTGTGAATTAGGCATATTATGAATATTGGGAGAAAGGATTCCTGCGTTAACAATTTCCACAACCTCATTCAAAAAGAACACCGGAAACAAAATTCAAGACGGATTTCTTCGAGGGTACAACACGGGCAATTGCCTCATCATTGACCATTTAGATCTATAGATGAACCAGATGTTGATAGGTACTGAACTTAGCTGCTATGTGTTTCTTGGAAACATACACTCCCTGAAACTAACGTAGCCCATGAAAATCCACCATTTTGATTGTATTTACCAGGAAAGATGGGGATTTTCATGGGCTATGTTAGTTTCAGGGAGGGTAACATGATCAAATTGCGATGTGCATATTGGTGAGCATTTTAGTCGCTTGTTCAGTTTGCAAATTTCAAGGAGGACTTGATAGATGATTGTTCAGTTTTTGTTGACCTTTGCGAAAATTCCATCGTGGGTTGCTCAGAGAAGATTGACTCCTACCTATTATAAATGGAGGAAATGGAGGCAGAAACCCCTGGTTGTATAAATCTATTAACTGGGGGTTATAACCCCTAAAAAAGGTGGAGTTCTAAGCCCTTTTTTTTTCAACTGCTGCTGATTTAACCCATGGAGGTGCTGACAAGTTCACGGGCTGCGCGGGCTGCGGTTCCTTACGTTTTTTCGTGGAGATTGCCAAGTCCATACGGTGCGAGTCGTTGAAGTCGTTGAGCAGTGGAGCAAGATTCGAACTTGAAGATATCTACTCTGATTAGAACTTGATCAAGATAAGTCATAGCTAAACACTTTTGCTAAATGTTCCTGGGTACTCAAGAATTTTGACGAAGATTATTCTAAATCACGTGATCTGAAAAAAAACAACAACACAATGGACGACGCAATCCCGGAGAAGTGACCGTCTGTTTGGGACCACCTGGATGGGACGGTAACTGACGGTAACGTTAGTCCAGGCGTTTCATGCTGCGAGAGATCCAGATGTGCTTCAGAGATTTCAAAACAGGAGCCGTGATTTCCCACGGATGGGTAGATGGAGGTCACTTGAGAAGGGGGATGTCAGTTTTGTTGTGCCATGGAAACTTAAATCCGTGTAGCAGAAGCTTCCCTCAGCAGCAGAATTGTATATGATCAAATTATAATCTATTGAGATGTAAGCTTCAATGTCTCTTGCGCTTAGTGACAGAAATTTTGAGCGATGTTTTTACAGAGGTGATAGAGATTTGGGGTGGATCTGATGGTTTGACCATGGTATTTCAGGTGTTACGGATGTTACGGTGAAACCCACCTCAGGAATTGGTGCCGGGGTGACCTTGTGACAAAAAGATCGGAAGTCAAGTTGTCATGTTGATCTTTGTTTGAAGCTGAAAACGGATGTCACCGGAATTTAAGGTTCCTCCCCGGCTCCCCCAAATGCCACCCCCCCCCCCCCAGTGGATGATAGTGGTTTAAAAAAGTCCATTACTAAAGTTTTATTCCCATGATGATGCTGGAAGTTTTTGCTTTTCGGCTTCCTGACTGTTTTTCCGCCAGGTTGGTTGATGCGATTTTGTCTAACCTCAACCGTTTTTTTTGTCAAAAGAAGTGTTGAATGGACTTGAAATGCAAGGGATGCCGGCCAAAGCCTTGTGACTGTTGATATATGGCTTTCCCCTCTGAAGTCAAGTTAAGCATCTCAACAAACACAGCGAGTTGCTTTGGAGCCAAGCTTTGGGACAAATTCCCTATTTCCCTCACTGTAAAGCCACTGCAGCTTGGGTGTTAAGTCCCTTTTCTCTGTTTCTAAGAGCATACACACACATGTAGAGTTCTGGTTTTATATCATTTTATCTTTTGCTACTTATAAGTACAGTATAGACATACATCATGTATATTTTTTTTGTTATGGGTACATGTTTATTAATACATAGATAGATAACACTGATTTGATACTTACCTTTAAAGAAAAATTCCGCAACAATCCCAATCGTCGCCAACCGTGCAGGAACCGAAGATGCTCCAGCTGGCGAGCTTCAGGTTTGTGATGCGTTGTCTTTGCAAATGCGCCTTGGCGGCCCCGAGGTGTTCCGCTGAAACTGAACCCATGACGGATCCATGGGATTGGTGTATATTTACCGATCCATGGAAAACCCACCCAAAATCCACCATTCATGTAGGTAGAGTGGGAAATTCAGATTCGAGCATATAGAATACACTACTGTTGATGGCTGAAATCCGGCTAACCACAGGATTTCTTCCATCAACAGTAGCACCTGAGAAATGGATGGTTGGAAGACAAGTTAGTTTCCTTTTGGAGCCCTTTGCCTATTTTCAGTGGCGTGTGATCTTCAGGGTCATGGCGGAAAGTTTGGAAAAAAATACGAAACAAAGGACGGAGGTCATTGGTCATTACCTTTTTTGGGGAGATCAAACAATGCAAATATATGGTAGTTTTGAGTGATTTCCCGTATGCTAGTGCATTGTTTGGGTTGGTAATGTTTCATGACCCCTTTTCAAGGACCATCATGTACCCTGCTGGGAAGGAGTCCATATGCCCACGAAACCGGGTTTCAGCCGGATATTCATTCTTCAAAAAATGCCGAGTGGTGATATGGACTTGTTCCCTGGATCCCTATGAAGGACGGTAAGGTCGCACAACTCTAAATGTGTGGATGATTTTTGGAAAGTGAGGCAGAAAAATGAGGATGCCCATACTGTACCCATGAAGGATCCATGGGATTGGTATATTTACCTATACTTATACATGAAAACCGTAAAAATCAACCATTCATGTAGGTAAATATACTAGTCCCATGGATCCGTCATGAGTAAGTAATATACGGTCAATGTATCTGCCGAATTTGTCCCGGTGGAAATGGTCAGCTTCCACGGGTAGTTCATTAAAATCGCTGTATGCCAAAACAATAGATTATGATTTTTGACAGAACTATAGCTCTGGTACAAGTACTTGCCAGGGATTTAGACCCAGGCATACGTCTAGAATAAGTTTCGCTCATAGTTGGTGAAAATTCAGAGTCACTGAATGGCTGAAGAGTTTTGTGATTTGATGATCTGAATGATCTCAAGAGTTCAGGAAAGTAGTTTGGAAACAGGGATAGGGGCTGTTTCTATATTACTTTCTTTGTGTAGCTGAACATTGAACAGTGCTCTCTAATTTGAAGTTTTGCCCGGGATTATTATTTTTCACAAAATAGACCAATGGATAGCTGTGAAACCCACCCATCCACAATGCAGGACGCAATGTATAGACAGTAGATGTATTTAGATCAACATGAAGGTGTGTTTCACGTATCTTGATGGTATCCATAAAACTATATCTATATCATAATATATATATATATCAATGTACATACATATGTATTTGTTTACTTAGCACCAAAACTATATGATGATATATTCAATTACAGTACCACTATATGATGAGTTCGACCCCAAATGTGAACACTTTCCGAATCCCCTCTTCTGTTCTTAGGATTGTGGCATCAGAAAACATGACAAGCAAGAAACATCATAAACACTAATCATGACATTGATGATTTCAGATCCTGTTCTGGTCTGAATTGCGTTTCTTGTTTGAATCTTTACATATATATTTTTAGTAGGGAATCCCTATAAACCTTCATTTGTGAGTGTTACTGGGTGGGGGGTAGATCCAACCTATATCCAAATGGTTGTTTGCAACATCATGGGACGTTTTTTTATTGAGGTGGCTCCCTTTCTTGCGAGAGTTGGGGTGGCCCCAGAAGTGCTGAACTGTCAGACAATTCCTTTGAGAATTAGGCATTTTTAAGCGAAAGGAGATCTAATTTTTATGAGGTATTTTAGGTGATATTTGGCTGTGAAAGGAAATCGTTGAATGCAAATCTACCGTCAAAGATGCGCCAGGAAGGTCAAGAAAATCCGCCATCAAAAGCATTATCTAAGCAATAAAAAGATCAAAAAGTAATGATACGGTTGGTGGCTGATAGGTAGTTTATCCGTTTATCCCATCATTTGCAGGGATTGATACATCCCAGGTGGTTAGCCGGGTTTCTGAACCACCAACAGTAAGTAATGATAGGTCACCCATATTTGTATCTTCACTTACCGCACCTCCATCGAAGCTGAATCAAAGGACAAAACAAGAAAGGGAAGGTCGACATGTTTCAGGACAGCGATTTAGGGATACCTTCACAAAACATGTTAGTGATACTGTGGTTGGTATATTTCAACTTTTACATTTTGTTACATGTGCACAGTTCCCATAATCCTGGATATCTCAGAAGGGGTGGGTTGATGAAAGATACAAGTGACAAGATTCCTGTGAAATTTGGTACTTCTGTTGATCTTGTCTCCCACAAAATGCCAAAATGCTACAGTGGAGGACATTTGATGTCCAGCGTGTTGTGCTTACACAATCCCCTGATCGTTAACAACCACCCAACCGCTCGCAGACTCACGTGCATACACTTTCGATTCAGAAACAAACTAATATGAGCAATGAAAAAAGCCTTCGTTGTTTAGGGCCTAGGGAATATACTACCTAGTTATGTGATGTTATGTGGGGATTATAACAAGGCATTGCTATTTAACAACCAATATGATGGAAAGTAATAAGTTGTTTTTTTCGTGGCTCACATGGAAAGAAACCCGCATCGACTTGCGCAAGTGTGTTTTTACGTGTTTTTGTTCAGCCGAGTTGTTTTTTATGCTGCAAAAATTAACCGAGGTCATACCGGATCGTGGGATATCGTGACATTCCGCCCCAGAAGAAGCTGCATCTTGGCAGATGATAAAACGTTGGACCGACATAAACGTTGTTAACGCTTGCGCGTTTTTCCATGGTGTTTTTTTTTTCGGTCGTTTTTGTTGGGGACCGGATTCAACTCAAAGATTGATTGTTGTAGAAGTCACATCAATTCACTGGTAGTTCCACTGTTTCTCAACATGCCTTTCTTTGTTTTTGTTTGTACCCCTCAAACATATTGAACATATAGATAGTAAAAATGCTGGCTTGTAAAAGGTATCTCCTTTCAGATGTGTAACTATTTTTGTAGTATCTATGTCAATTTTCTTGGGGGGGTAATGAAAGCTTGCAGAAAGACATCTTCTCAACATGAACTGGTCGCCTCCCCAGATCTCCATGAGCTCCGATCTGTCAGGTGGTCGATCTATCATTGTAAAATGGTGGCGGACAACGTGCTGAGGACGTGGACCTGAATGGAGACTGTAGGGATCCAATTGGCATGCAATTCGTGTCCAGTTGGCCCAACTTTTTTTCGGAAGAAAAGGATGTTGTTGTAGCCATTTTTTTTGCATGAAGAGCCTTCCGATCCAAGATGAGGTTGTTTGTACGTATGTTTGTAGATGTAACATGATACATAGTAAGCCGAAATGGTGGCTATGAAAGTTACACTTGAATATGATTGACATGAATACTTCCCCCTTACACCTTACAGGACACCTGCGATGCAAAAGACAACGCCTACTACCTGAATATTCAGTATGACTTTGTTTGGTGATGGCACGGTCTCCGTCCATCGAATTAGCTTGGGGATGATAATCGATATATGACAATTGTAGAATAGAAGCTAAATGAATCCATGGTGATCCCAGGGTTACTGACCCATACCATCCATGTATGGTATACATTTGAATTTGGTTGATTTGTTTATGGTAAATGTTGGTCAATATACCAGTCCCATGGATGGTATGGGCTGAGTATACAGTATGCAAGTGGTGGTTTTCTTTGACTCCGACTCCTCCGCCCAGACCGATTTCCCCCAAATGGTGGTTTAGTAAGGAAAAATCCCCCAAAAAATTCAGGGAAATCTAGGTTGGTGAAATATTATTCCGTTTGGCCTGATACAACGGAACCAGATTTTCCATGGGAAGATTGTCTCATCCCTAAACATCCATTGTCGCCTCCTATGGGTTCGGTATGACTGGACCACAAAGAAACATACCATCCAAACGCCGTGAAAACCTCAGGAGGTATGACTGGATGTCGGTTGGGCATCAAACAAGCATGGGTTTTTCTTGAACCCAGCACTTTTCTAGAAACGTTTGAGAACAGTTTTTGGCGCGGCCAATGCCACTTGTCCATGTCTCAATTCTCATTAAGTACAACAGGCAAATAGCATGTTTCCAAAATCTTTCGGACCAAAACACATGTTGTTCTCAATATATTTTCTCTCGAATTTTCAGCATCCAGATGTCAAAAAGATTCAAGCCCCAAAAAGATCAACGTCGTTTCTTCACAAATCCAACTTGGGAATGTTGTCTTTTTGTTGGACTGAAGCTACAGAACCCTTTTTGGATTTTTTAGTCCAAACAAAAATCATCGAAGAATACCATAATAGATGTGTACAGTATCAGTACCTTGCAGGAAGCGATCACATATCCCACCAAACGGGAACAGGAAAATCATCGACTCCAAAAGTGCTAAAAACAGGTATGGGATATGGATTTGTTTCCAAGAGGGTATTCTTATCCCTAAGGATCCATGTATGGTATATTTACCTACATTTGGTTGATTTGTATGGTAAATGTAGGTAAATATACCATACATGGATCCTTAGGGTATCTGTTCATCATCCAGTACGCCCGGGCAGGTCAAATGAAACTCAATTTTCAATAAGGAATCCTTTGGGAAACTGGTCCACCCGCTCGTGAGGACCTTAGACATCTTGGAATCCATGGATAATCTCAGCCCGGGGAGCGGGGTTTTCGATGGTGGGACATTTGGGGATTAAATGGTGAAGGGAAGAGGAGGAAGGATGGGTTGGTGGATGTGCTTCTATTCTTCTTACGTTGGTTAGGATGAGTTTGGGTTTTATATGCAGATGTTCAATGATAGTACTTGTGTTAGGTTTTTGTTGGGAAAAAAACATGTCTTTTTTTATATCGGGTTTAAAATGAACTGATTGTATTGTATGAAGGGCTTCATAGAGAGGACAATTGTGTTCTGTTTTATTGACTGACAACTGTATTTGCGAATAGGCCTGCCAATGAGATTGCCATGGAAACGACTTATTTGATAGAAACGCTTATTGCCAGGAACCGCCATAGACTAGCAGATGATCTTAGCTAGCCAACCTACCCCCACCAACGTACCCCCCCACAGAAAAGGCCTTATTAAGGGCTTATTAACCATTGGTTTCCCTTCATAACGCCTTATTAAACACTTATTTCTGTGGGGTTTAGGTTGACTAGCCATGAGGTCATGTCGGTGTTAAAGGATTCTTGGAGATTCTTGAAATTAGTAACAAGATGGGCCCCGAGCCGATCTGTATAAATGGAGTGAATAAACCCCTGTTTCAGTGGAGTTATAATCCTACGAAAAAAAAACTGGTAGGGGTCCACTTTGAAGGCTCCTTGCTTTGATGTTTTTGTTGCTACTTCTTTCAACTTTTTGGTTGCCCTAACTCGTTCCCTCATCCTGTCGTTGGCAGAGGAGATTGGAGATGTTGAAGATGGAAGAGATGAATGCAGGGACCGCTATTTAAAGATGCGATGCGGGATTTTTTCATTGGATTTTTTGTAGGAAAACCCAAAAACATCAACAACAACAACAACTACACTGAAAATTCAACACAGGGCATTGGAGCACTGGTTCTTATCTCCCCAGACACACTTAACAACTATATAGAAGTGATTCAGACTCCACGTGGATGATGATGCTTGTTTGTCGGTTGGAGTGGGGTTTTTGTCAGAATCCACCCAACCAAAATCCCGTCCCGAACATCCCTATAGAAGATGTTCCATTCAAAAATCCACCAGTGAGGAAACAGATTGGTCGGAATTCGAGGGCCCCTGAAACCAGGCAACAACAACAACAACAACAACAACAACAACAACAACAAAACGATCTACTCCGGAAAATGTTCAGAAATGTCCCCTGATCTTCTCAAAGGTTGGTTGGAAGATGTCCCTCGTTAAGGGGAAATGTTAGTTTTCCGGGGTGTATTCTCAATATTGAAATCTTGATTACGAAAATGAAAACTGTACGTCAATCTTTCTGATTGGTAAGCAACTTGTTTCAATCAAAACCATTAGATCCTTGTTAGTTTCCAGATGTACAATGCCGTTTTATACATCTACTTGGATGTCCATGGAAGTTAGTAACTAGTTAGTAAGTTGGGTTATAACCTACTTAAGGATACTTAAGGGACTTATAACCTACTTATATAGGGGTTATAACCCAGTTACTAAGTACAATGGACATCCCAGTACCCTTGCTCTCATAATAATGGAAGTGGAAAATCACCCTAAAGGAAAGGAAACCATACGAAACCAATATTGGAGATACACCCATTTTCCACTTCCATGATTATCCCATAGCATCCATGGGAATGGTATATTCACCTACATTTACTATCAAAATCAGCCATTCATGTAGGTAAATATACCAGTCCCATGGAAGGTAATTGTACTCTACAGTCATTTGTACCTCTCTGCCCCTCGTCCCTGTGTTCGGGCGACCTCATGGAAAGGTCACCAAAAACGTCGACTCCTTGGCATTGCTAAAAACATCTTGTTGAACAGAAACCTATGTTCGGTATTATCCATCTAAACCATATATGGGTGTTTCCAAGAATAGGGGTACCCCAAAATGGATGGTGAAAATAATGGAAACCCTATTAAAATGGATGATTTGGGGGTACCATTATTTTCGGAAACATCCATATAAACCATAATATATTTAATTTACCTGGAACCTGTGAAGGTCCTCTATTTTTAGCGCCCCTCCAAAGGCCAAGGTCGAAATTCCAGGCAAAACGAGGGTCATCATTTGAGTTTCGTTCTAAATTCATGGTTCTTGTATCTCCTTTGCGATGGAATTTATTCTTGATTTTTTTCACAGGGTTCAGGCCGCGGAAGGTCGCGGAAGGTTTGCGGAAGGGTTTTCTCCGCGGAAGCTCGCGGAAGCAATACCAGTAAAGCCGAGTTATAATTGTTTTGATGCCATGGGTTGTTTGTCTGAACTTTTGGTTACAGTATATACTCTTTTTTTGTCCCAAAGTTTTGTTTTGCTGCCATGAGTTCGTATTAAAAGAGTAGGATTGTTAGTCTAGCATGCATTTGCTGCTTTCCACTTTAGGCTCACACGTGCGAAGGTCCTCACATTCTGAAAAGGCCATATGCAGATTATATTCCTATCCAATTACTGTACATTTATTTGCATGTAAATATGATGACGTTTTTGATTCTAACGAAGTGGTGGGTACATAAAGACATAAAGTTAAAGAGTGGGGTTTGATAACCAGTCCTTTCTAGCAAAAGTGGCGGAAGTTTGGCAGTAGAGCGGCTGAATCATGTGGAAGGGGGAGCAGAAGATGCGAGAGCGGGGAGTACATGTAGGGGGCTTGTTTTGACTCTTGGCGGTGCTTGGGTCTTTTACATGTTGTTTTTCCAGTTTCAGGTGGGCAATAGACTAGTAGACTAACAGGTTTTTTTTTAGATGTTAGTCTTGCAAATACTAAGGGGCATTCACTGCGCCGGATGGGAAAGTGGTTTATAGCATTCCGGCAGCTCATAGGCATGCAGATAAGCTTGGAATTGCAAGGCCCACAGAGGCAGAATTGAAGGGTTCCGGAGGGAAGGTTGACAAAGGTTCCACTGCACAACCCCCAGCGCAGACAGAAGAGCAAAATTTAGCACAAGTCGTTGCTGTGGAAAAGCCAAAGGAGCCCGAGAAGGTCGGAGTATGTCCCGTGTAAGTTTGTTTTCAGTATTGCAGCGTTTTTTAATTGTATTGTTCAACATTTGTTCAGCGATTTTTTTGTGCGTAGTTCCATCATGTTCCAACCCACTCCAGGTCATAGAGGATCCAACCTTGGAAGCGCTAGGGGATGTGCTAAACAAGACTGGTCCTGAACAACCTTTGCAAGCTCTACCACCCCCATCACCGGTTGCGGATTCTTCCCAGATCGTCCCCAAGAGTGCCAAGCGTTCCCATGCAGAGACAGTGGAGAGGAAGGAAGAGAAGAAGGAAGACCACATCTCGAAGGACAATGGCAACAAACGCGCAAAGAAGACATCGGCATTGAGTACACCAGATAAGTCAGACCCTAAAGAAGCAGCATCTTCAAGTCAGAGCACCCCTGAGAAGCTGGACAAACCCAGTTCCAATTCCCGCACGAATTTTGGTGGTCTCACCCAAAAAGCCAATGAGTGTTGGATTTGTGGATGCACCCGTGATGAATATCAGAAGGGTAGTGTTTGTCAAGAATGCGCCGCCTTAGCTAGGAAAAAACTAGGTCACCAGAGGTTTAGGGAATTGTGCGACCAACCCCATGTCCTTGAAGATATCAAGGCCTTGTCTTTGGAAAAGCAAGGCCTACATGACAAGAGTCAGAAGATGAACCGCACTGAAAAAAAACTTGATAGTCTTTTACATCGTTTTGAAGTTGCCCTAGAACAGTTGCCTAAATTGGAGTCTTTGGTGAATGAATTGCAGAGTGTGTGCCAATCTTTAAAAGCCTCAAAAAGAGGCAAGCCTTGATGGCTATGGTATTGGGGGTGGGGGGTCAAGGAACTAGTCTTGACCTTGGTGTGGTTTTCTTGTGCAGCATTGGCCTGCGAGTGGGGAGGATCCCAGCGAGAACCTGGGCGGACGAAAAAAATACTCTTAAAGTAGTGCGGGTAAAAGCCGGGACACTAAGCAAAACCACTGTATATTCACTAGTGCTTTGATTTGTTCAATGTAAATCTGATTTGGGTGTGGTTTTGTTTATCGTCCTGACTTTGGAAGGACTAAACCAAATACAAGTCCGCAAGGCGGACCAATAAGCAAAACCAAAATATATTCCAGCATGTCAATATGAAACGGTTTTCTTGTGTAATGTAGTTAGAAGCCGGGGACAATAAGCAAAACCACTGTATATTCACTAGTGCTTAGATTTGTTCAATATAAATCTGATTTGGGTGTGGTTTTGTTTATCGTCCTGACTTTGGAAGTACCAAACCAAATACAAGTCCGCAAGGCGGACCAATAAGCAAAACCAAAGTATATTCCAGGATGTCAATATGAAACGGTTTTCTCATGTAATATATCTCATGTGATACTTATACAGCATTTTTTCGGTGTGGTTTGTTTTTTGTGCGGGTTTCACCATGCGACATGTCCACCAGACAAACTGTTTCTGTTTCGTTTTGATAGTCACATCATCCACCACAAGGTCGGACAGTCTTGTGGCTCCAAAAAGATGCAAAAGAGACAGATTTGAAATCAGATAAGGTGCTTAGAAAACAGCCAATTTCAAAACCGTCTGACTTTCCGGGATTGCAGTGGAGAATTTGCGGAAGCTTCGCGGAAGCCTCGCGGAAGCTCCGCGGAAGCTGAACCCCTAATTTGTGACCCGTACCCAACAAACAAACATCCTAGATTAGAATTTAACATAAAAACTTCTCTTTGCTCACACGTGCCCTCACTCATCTGGTAAGTTTAATTCACAGTTCCGCATCCAGGTAGTACCACAAGGCGGCAAAAATAAACAAAACCTCAATGAAGCATCTAGATTCCCAAGAAACTGGTATACGGATTAAATCATGTTTCTTTCTTAGCTTAAGGTATTGCCTTCTGCACTGGATTCAAAACAATAGATTCTGGTAGAAACCTATCCCACAAACAATTCGTACATAGCAACAGCTTCATGGGAGCAAAGCGAAAGCCATGGGCCAGCTTGGCAAGGAAACAGCAAAAGATTGTTGTCGAACAGGTTTGTGAACTGGTGCAATCTTACTGCAAAGACGCAGTTTCTGGCCGAGATTTTCTTTCCCAAGTAGTGGAGACCTTGAATGATCGAATCCAGCATCTGCAACTGCAATTCGGTGAACAGTCCAGCAATCATGAACTGCTCGTAGCCTTGGGCCAAATACGTGAAAACAACCTCTCTGTTCAGGAGTTGGACAAACCCATTGTCAGCATTGCCCAGTTGGATTCTGCAGTCTGTTGTTTGGGTTGGTCTCATCAAAAACTACAAGATAATGGCTATCAAATCTCTCGTCGGTCCTTTGCCTCCAGTTCCACGGGTACCCTAGCAACAACTTCCAATCCCTCCACTTGGACATCAAAAAGAGGACGCAAAGCAATCCTAGATGACACTTCCATTGTCGATCATGTTCGCAACGTGCTGGCCCCCCATCTTGTTGAATCTGAACGTGTAGCAGTTGTCGGCCGTGGCAACAAAAAGCGAATGATTGTGGCGCAACATTTGCGCAAAAAGAAGTACAGATTATACATGGAGGAGTCACAGTTGAATGCCCGCATGAGCTGGTCCAGCTTTCATCGCATTCTCAAACACCATTTTCCTCACATCCGCAGTCCTATCCGCAAAACAGATCTTTGTGAACATTGCCTTCACTTCGAAAAACGATTGCTGCCCCGTGCGGAGCAAACTATGGCCAATGCACGAAAAGACTTGCTTTCCATTTGGCCAGACTATTTCACAACGTTTGATTCCAACAAGGTGATCCAACAGAAAATGAATGACAAGGACCGTGTCCCTCTGATAGCCCGTTTCGTCGCATTCCTCAACACGCAGAACTTCAATGCCAATAGAAACAGTGCGAGGACACAGGCATTAGGCTTGTCCGCCCGCCTGTCCCTCCATGCAGCCGAAGCCAAGATCATCCACACGATGAAGGCCCACGTGGAGCTTTTGGAATCTTACCGTTGGCATCAAATATCTGCAAGACGTCAAGCAAGTGCTTTGGCCAAGTTGACATCTGAAGGTGGCCTTGCTAGCAATGCAGCACTCATCCAGGTAGATTTCAAAGAAAACGTGCGGTATCCACTCAGCACCTTGGCAGGCTTAAATCAATGTTTTCGTTGCCCTTTTCTTCTGCTGTCACCCCTAACTTCTTGCCCAAAACCACCATCAACACAACAAGGTCGTGAAGAAACAGGCGACGAGTGGCATGCCCAAAACAAACTCTCTTTGACCGTTTTTGGCGTGCATGCCCTTGTTCCGAACAAAGAGGGCTCACACTCTGAGATCTACATTCTCATCGTCACAGAGATACTGGACCATGACGCCCAAATGGGCAACATGATGATCAACCGGGCCCTCAACGTTCTCCAAAAGCACCCTGCGCTGGACTGGCCCAAAGTGACGAAGTTGTGGATTGTAAGCGACGTTGGCCCGCATTTTCGCTCGTACGAGAATGCTGCGCATTTTCTATGTACCCTCGCATCTCGTCTCTGCTTCATTCGCTGTATTTTATATAATTTCTACTTCAACTCATTCATAAACAGCCCTACCTGCAACCTATTATGCTAGCAGCGTTCAACGCAACAAAAAAATATCCACGGCCCAAGACAAAACAAATACCCGTCATATTCTGTAATTACACCGTGCTTCCCATGCCTCAACATTCCTTGCCAGGTATTGACGTTGAAAGTTGAGGTGTCTGTCCTCTACCTTGCAGAGCAGCACGGAAAGGGTGCTTGTGACCGTCTTTTTGGATGGTCACGTGTTTGGATCAACCGATATATTCAAACAAAACCCATCTACCGCATAAACGATTTGATTGCTTGCTACAAGGAGGGAGCTGCCACCATGCGCAAGGAAGATCCACTTGGCCCAACCATCTTGATTGATGCTTTTGACCCTGGGAAACACCGACCGTCCAAGAGAACATGCCTCATTGTCCCTTCCCTCAAAATCACCAGGACTTACAGCCTCACGGCTTCGGCCGACAAGTATTCAACGATTGGAGTCAAAATACTCAACCATGTTTTCACAGACAATGCTCAAGGGACCCGCCTCCTGCTTGCACACTTGGAGGAAACTGTTTCGCCAGACCTTGTGGAGTGGCGGCGTGGCTACTACGACAAGCCTCGCAGTTGGGAATTGGATGGGCCTGGCCCAGGAGATGAAAACGAGGTCACACGTCGCTTTGCTGCACAGAAAATGTTCCAACCAGATGCCCCAATGGCTCCCCGCAACAGTGTGGAAGAAAGAATGTCCGCAAAAGCCTTGCAACTGAGTAGGCATGCAGCAAAGAAACGTCGCCAAAGGCAACGCCTCCATGATGCCAATGCAGACATAGACAGTGACGGAAGCTCTTCCACCAGCAGTTCTTCTTCAAACTCTTCTTCTGAGCCAGCTCCTGCCCCTTCAGCGCCTTAGGTTTGTCTCACCCTTCAACAAACGTTTCACAAGCAGAAAAACAAGAGCAAACTTCCAAGTCTGCAAAATGTGGCCCGCACCTAGGTCGCGGAAGCAAAACTACACCGAACCATGCCGCGGAAGCTCGCGGAAGCAACTCTTAGAAACATGTGTTCGCGGAAGCGAAAACCTGGGTCGCGGAAGACACGCGGAAGGTTTTGCGGAAGCAAATAATAATTTCCTTTAAATTTAACAGGAATATAGAACAAAACTCATTTGGGTTCCAGGTAATGATATATATATATATATATCATATATATCATCTATTTTTTTTGATATCTCATTTTCCGTAGTTTCTGACAAACTCCGGTGGTCTTTCAACGCCAGGAGTATGCATGTTTGCCTTCTCTACAAGAAGTTGAAGGTACCCAGATGGGCTGTGAGGTTCGGTTTTACCTTGGATGATATCAACGGGTTTCACCTCCACTCCCTATGGGAGAACCTGGGGTCATTACAAAGTAATGATGGTTTGGTAGCAACAGTTACATCATATATATATATATATGAATTTTATATATATGTATGTCATAGGGTGTCATTGGTTTTTGTTGGTTTGGTGGAAAAATACCATGGACTGATTTGTTATTTTGTGTTGGATGTTGTTGGTTTGGCTGTTTGGGCCGAATTTGTGGTGTAAACAGCAAAGGGATAATGTTGATAGTCCAAATATATATATATATATACCAGCACCTCAAAGGGGTGCCAAATGGTTCCGTTTCAGGGTGTCACGGTGTCAATTCACAATCCCTTAGGGTTGTTTTTGGCACCCCTTTTTTCAGGTCCAGGTAAACATATATTTCCCTATGGATTGCCACGTGTACACGCCACATCATGACCTGACCCCAGCCATCACTTACACCCCGAGCTGGTGACCGTCGGATTTCCAAGGATTCGGAAGGGGCTCTAAGAACTGGCAATTTTGTTCTAACCAGACATATTTGAAGTACTGTAATCTGTAGGAATTTGAAGATGATTTTTTTTTAGAACCATGTGGAAAAAAACAACATATTTTTTTCTCTTAGAATCGCATCAATTAGATAACAATAAATTGTCCAAAGTTGATTCCAAGATTCACAATGATTTCTTTGTGACTGATCGCAAAAAACTCTTCCTTCATGGAATTGAAATTGCATCATTTGTAGGCACCCCTAAGGGGCTTTTTTGTCCTCGCGGCCTCATGTGGATGGGATTTTGGTCTCTCGGGATTGGTTGATTAAAACACAAATTTGCAATCAAATTGTCAATTTCAATGAAGAAAACGCAGACTTTACATGGCTTTGATATATGGATCAACAGCAAACAGGGTTGTTAGATATATATATATATATACATATATATATAATTGGAGAGGGTGGGAAAATCCTATAAAACGAGCTCCAAAAATGCAGGATGAGATCATGAATGTGAATCTCAGGACAATTTGCGTCTCCAAAAAGCGGTCCTCGGGAATTGAGACAAGTTGTCAGGTTGGCCACAAACATGACATTTGTCTGGGATTTCTGTTTGGAGAGACGCAAGAAAACAGCAACTAGGACTGGTAGGATGACCACCAACATGATTGGTAAACAGTAGAAGTTGATGGACCATGGCACTTTTGGTCTGGTGTCAAATATCACCACCAGGTCATCATAAGCATAACATTTTTAATTTGGTTCCTGGTCGTAGTGGATCGTCATTAGTCAGAGAAGTTGGATGATGTGTTTCCGTTACAGCCTATATTATTTATATATATATATACATTAATATGTATATTATATATATGAAGATTTCGTATATGCTCATGTTGGGAAAACACATAGTATGATGATGTTGGTGTTGGCATGGTGTTTTCAATAGTTGAGATGCTATGTGTTTTCTAATGTGCTTCAGCTGGGTTGGAACTGCAACACGTTTTGCCTTGTACCACACATGTTGCATATGATTAATTATAACTGGCACATTGAGCAGTTGCCTGTGGTTCTGGACAATTCTTCAGGATTTGTTCGCTTGGTAAGTGTACTCATCGACATTCATGTTTTAAAGCTCTAAAATACTTGTACAACCGTTTGAAATACGTAGCGGTTCGAAGTAAACCATGCGCATCTCCCAAAAAGTCTTTCTCACCTTTTTTCTTTAAACAAATCACTCCGCGGTGATTCTGCACATGGCACAGTCGCTGAAAGGTATGTTCGTGACGGTTAGTGCAGGGATATTTTAAACCCACCTACATGTTAATTGTGCCATCTATTTTGAGCCCTGGTCTAACCCATAGGATCAATGGGACTGGTATATTTAGATACTATTTTTCCCATAAACAACAACAACCATTCATGTACATAAATATACCATATTTATCAAATTTTCCATGGATCCATCATGGTTTCATGCCTTTTCTTCAGGTGAAAAAAATCCCTTGGCTAACTTTACCCAACATCCCAACATCTCAACCGCCTTCGCCCGCCATAGGAGTGATACTGTGGAGGTTGGTACCTTCACAGGTGCTTTGCAAAAGGAAGCCTTTACTGAGGCTCCGGGGTGGCCACTCTTGTAGATTCTACCAACCGGCCATTTGATAGCGACCTTTTACCGCCGGTTGGGAAAACCCCAAAAAGATCCATTTAGAATTTAAAGTAGTGAATCGTAAGGGAATCCGGACCCCAACAATGGTAATTCAGGCGAAGGATTTATGATAAAAATGCATAAAAATGCCCAGAATATACGGAACCGGGAGTCGGTGAATCGTTTTTTAGAGAATGTATACGGTGGGCGGCTGCCTGTTGGATGGGTTGAATGATTACATCTTTCGAAAACTAACTATTTTTGACCTCCAACAAAAACTTGATGTGTTTTTCCAAGTTTGGAATCTCCTTTTCCAGATGTTTCTATTTGTTTTTTAGGTGTCTTCACCATGTTAGTTGTCGGGCTGGAGTGTGGCTGTGATAGTGTTTGTTAGAGATTTAGACCAACGAGATTGCATCGATGAGGTCGTGTTATTCTATTAATGTATTTTTTTTGTTTGGAGGGGGGGATTGGTGATGTTGTCAGGAATTCCAATCGCCTGGAATCCGTGAATTCAAAAGCCCTCACCAGAAACGTTTATCAACCATGGAGGTCAATCACCACCTACAACTCAAAACCTCAAAAACAACTCCTTTGTTTTTTGAAATTTCTTAGGCCCCTTAGCCAACTTATTTAATTATTGAATATGAATGGCTTACCCTGCGGCACATTGGGTAGGGAATTCTTTAGCAAGTTTTGATTGGAGGTATTGATCATTTTTGGTTGGAGTGGCGTGTCAGTTTCTGTCAACCATCTTGACATTCTGTCCAACGTGATCCCGAATTAGAGATGGTGTGTTTGTCGAGGAGGTGTCCAAATGAGTGACATGAGCAAGGACTATGCTGAATAATGGTGAATAGTAGATAGTCAAATGGTATTTCATACCAGGGAACATTTGAATCATATTCGCTTTGCAATTGAACAAGTGTCAACTCATCGTTTGAAAGATAGATTATAGCTTAGAAACGTGGTATCAAGCATTGTTTTTGTTGTCCCTATTTGGATGTTTCCGAAAATGTTGGTACCCCCAAATCATCCATTTTAATCGGGTTTTCCATTATAAATCATCCATTTTGGGGTACCCCTATTTGTGGAAACACCCATTTGGGGATTTTTTTCCATTTTACTCTTTTGCAAGTGGGTCATGACCACCACCTAGGAACTTGGATTTGGTGAAGGTGTTTGTTTCTGCTTCGAACACCCAGGTCTCCCTCAGCATCAAACCACCATTTAGGATACACTCCGATAAACTAACATAGCTGGCTGGAAAATGGACCCGGATGGAAGATGTATTTCCTATTGAACTTTGGTATATTTCATTGCTATGTTAGTTTACCAGAGGGTAATATCTTTCTTGTTTTTTCTAAGCATCTTATGCAAATCCAAGATAAGGTCTTGTTGCCACTTGTTGAGATTGGTTTCCAAAGGATGAAGTCCCAAAACACCCTGAAACGCGAGGCAGATTCTCGGTGGATCCATGCACATGGCGAACTTTTTAGCAATGAGCCGCGACATTGCAGGTGCAAGGGGGCGTTCATATATATATATATATATGTGATACATAGCTACCAGGTGATTCAAAGTGACCTTTTCATCCCCTAGTTGGAGGACAAGGGTCACTTAACCATCCCAAAAAGGGGCACAAAGAATTGCCACGTATGGTTCAATCCGTGAAGCTGTAGGGAATGATACGTACTGGTGATGCGTATCGACATATGTGACGTCAGCTTATCCTAATCTCAATCCCAAACGGTTGGGGCGTGTGTATGTGATGACTATGTGATGTATGTCCAATGTAGGGGTTACGGCATCGCTTGTGCCCGCGTGTCTTGCTCGCTTGTGCCCGCGTAGTGCTGTAGATATCTGTATAGACATCTGTGGATGGTAGCATGTAATTCTGCCCAGTATAAGGTGCCGTTAGGGTACGTCTCCATGTATAAGCCCAGTCCCTCCGGTTCCCAACCTAAATGGAGGCTGGTTGTTTGTTGATTGTAAAACATCTCCATGTATAAGTTCCGTCCCCAGTCCCCGCCCCTAAAACCCAGGTCCCCCCCCCAGTTTTCAACCTAAATGGTTGTTGTTCATGTAGAAGTCCCCAGTCCCCACCCCTAAAACCCCAGTCCCCCCCAGTTCCCAACCTAAATGGTTGATTGATCAAGCCTACACAGTTGATTTTGGGCGCAAGTGAGTCGTTTTGGTGGGCGCAAGTGATCTGGGGACCCAATGTAGGTACATCCCCCAAAAAAATAATGGCTGGATACCCAAGATGGTTTGGAAAAGGTGACTCCTTTGAAATTGTGGCCATCTTTGGTATTGATGTTAGATTTCTGGGGTGCAAAGAATGAATCACTTTGTACCTTTTGGACCCCAAAACCATGAAAAATGAAGGTTTTAGGCCCTCAATATATGGGTCATAACCCCCCAAAAATGAAGGTTTTGGGTTCCCCTGGTATGATGTAGGTGAATATACCATACATGGATCCTATGGGTGATGTAATATTTTGCATCTGGAGATGACCGCAGCTCCGATCCTTCGATTTCCCACAGAAGTTCGTTCGGAGTGTCCACGCTGGTGTTTAACATCCACATTTTCCATTTTACATGTATATCTCGCACTTAATGCTCTTGGAATCTCTTCAACATGCTTCTGGTTCCTGACGTTGTCAAATGTTGCCTTGCATTTTGATTAACCGCCACAAGCCGCGCGAAACACACCACTGAAACGCAGCTTTGCTTCAGGATTGTACAATGTGTCCATGCGGAGTTCGGGGACCACAATGGGCTGGAGATAGAAGTAATGGGGTCTAAAAGGATTCTCTAAATGATTTCAAACATGGCTATCAAAATTGTAGGAGGAAGTAAACGTGAGGCACTTGGAGGCCCTTGAGGAATCCAATATTTGAGAAATCATCAAAATCCATCCATTTTCAAAAAAATGACTCCACATGATTGGAGGAACAAAATGAGGCACGTGTGTGTTTCAGCTTCATTCATTCTTATGCTGAAGAGAATTCTATTAGCAAATCAAAATGTTGCGCTCTAAAGATTACATGATTGTTTTTTTCTACTGAGGGGTAACCCCTATGAAAATGTATGTTTATTTGTTCTTCCCCCATTTGGATTGGGTAAGTTTTCAGACATCCGCAACTGCTTCATCCGGATCAGCTCCAAAACAAGATCGGATAGCTTTCGGCGGAAGAGGTTTTCCATCGGGTGAAGCGAGTTTTCATAGATTGTTTAAGGCGCTTGGAAAGCTAGTTGTGCTTTTAAACACGCATTTCCTTATGTGATGTGATGATTACTTAAGTTTGATTCAATGTATACAAGGTGGGCTCCTATTACTTAAGTTTGATTCAATGTATACAAGGTGGGCTCCTATTACTTAAGTTTGATTCAATGTATACAAGGTGGGCTCCTACTAGTTGTAAATGGAGTTATATCCCATATAAGTGGCTTTCTAAAGGAGGTTATAACCCTACTTATAGGAGTTGTAACTCCATTTAGATCCAACTGTTGTGACCTTTCTTTGACGATGTTTCAAGATTTCATGTTTTTTTTTACGATATTTGGGGAAGGTGGGATGTGTCACAGGATGAACCTGGCCACAATAGCCTGGGGCTTTTTTTTCAGACAAAACCAGTCCCCCCAACTATCTCCCCCAAGTATTGACACAGTTCACACTTAAAAGAAGAACATGAACAAACAAATAGACACAAAATCAGGGAATGGGAAAATGAATGTTTGTGTTTCAATTTATAGTCCAGTTGGTGTTTGGCAAAAAGAATCTGGGTGGTGGAATGTTCATCCCTATTTGGGGAAATGATCCAATTTGACTAATATGTTTTGTTAAAGGGGTGGCTCAACCTCCAACTAGAAATCCACCTGTTGACACATCTTTTACCCAGGTGTGAAGTGTATAGCAGTCGACCTGGACTTTTTGCACCCATTTTTCAAGTGCTCGCAGAGGCAGATCTTTTTTTTAAAGCGAGAAATGTTCGGGGAATTTTGGGTCTGGTTGGCTTAATGATGGTTGGTTGGTAGTTGGACTTGCTGGCGATGTTTTTTTTGGGGGGTTATGTGAAAAAAAATGAGGAGACTGTAACCTTTCAACCCATAGGATTTCCGGTAAAATGGTATATTTACCTACATGAATGGTTGATTATGATGGTAAATGTAGGTAAATAGACCATTTTTCCATGGATCCGTCATGGGTAGCCCAAAAAAAATCCACAAGAATCGGTGGGGTGTTAAAAGATGTCGAAGGGTAAGACTGGAACCTCATTCCCCAAGGGTGAAGTTGAGATTGTAGGGCCCTGGCAGGCATCGGACTGGGTGGGTGTTGAAGTAAAAAGACCCAAAACATTGAGTGAACTACTGTTGATGGTTCAGAAATCCGGCTAACCACCTGGGATGCTTCAAACCCTGTAAATAATGGGCCCTATTTACCATATCAACTGGTGCAGGAGATTTTCCATCAACAGTATGGGCCGGGGTCAAAAATGACGAAGAGCCCCATATGATTTCCGGAATTCTAAGTGAAGTTCAGACAAGAAAAAACTTGCACAATGTTTTGAGTCAAAGGGGATCCTTTCACACTTTCGATGACACCACTCATATTGTTTTTAAAGATGTTGTCCTCAGATTTTCCACCACATCCTCTACCATCCAAGCGCTAAACTCCAAAAGTCTGGAAGTCTCACCTTCAGCCAAACGCCACAAGATTCGCAGGGTCAGAAGGCCAAAATACATTTTGGTGAAGATAAAACTCCGCTGCAGGGGGAACTCAGTGGGCGGCTGTGGTTGTTTCGTTGGAACTGGGGGGAGTCCCAGAATCAACTCCCAAAGGGGATGGGAGTTGATCAACCCATCAGGGTTTAGATACCTATCATAAGGATTCCTGAGTGTGGGTGAATGACCCCCCTCCCCCAGTTTTTTAGGAGATTAGATCCTGCCTCAGTCGTGTCTTGCAACCATGAGATGACTGTAGTCATGGTGGAAAGTTGTACTGACAATTGTACATCGATGAAGTAAGCACCCTGAAGTCTTGGTTTGGAGTTGTGGGAACAGTTGTTTGGTTTGTTGATTCTGCATTTCTTAAATATTCAGATTTGATAAATACGCTTTGATATCTCCTTGAATCTCTTTGATAGTTACTCTACATATATATGATTTGTAAATGTACAATATATATAATAGATAGAATATCATATATACATACTATACTGTACTAAGTACTCTTCAATACTCTACATATTTCATATGTTGCAAAAATGGTCTGTTATCAGGATACAGTTCTCGGACTCGCAACATCTCTTGTTTTTTTAATAGCATTCCAGGTTGCAGGATAGAAAGGGACCCCATGGATCTGAAGATGGTGGAAATACGTCCATCCCCAAATGGTGAAAGGTCACGACTGTACCCTTTGTTTTTTTTAAGGGTCAGGTAAACTCACCACCCTAAGAAGATCACAATCGCAGTCTAATTGCTGGTGTTTTTTGTTCATCCGTAGGTTTTTTCTCTCGCTGCGAGTGGGTGCATGAAAATAAGTCTCCCAACAGAAACGGAAGTCCACCGGTCCTGTGGATCGCACCCGTGTTGGTGCCGTGACTCTTAAAGAATATTGGTTCCATGGAATTGTTGAAGTAGACAGTCTTCCCAAAAAAAATGAAGGTTTGAACTTGGAAAGATGTTTCTAATATTTTTGTTGAACTCACATTCTAAGATCAGATTTAGGTTCATCCATCCCTTGTTTGATTCCTTACGCAATGAAGATACAACTTGCCAATGACTCACAGACAACGATGTTTCGGATGTTTCCCGAACCCCCAAGTGGCTTAGACGAAAAGGGATGGGCCAAGATGATTCAATCGAAATTCATTTAATTGGATCTTAAGGCTACCCCATCCCCCCGAATGCCACAGCCACACCCCCAGAAAAATAACGCATTGTTAAGGGATTCTGAATCACCTTTATTGTCCTTTCATTAGGCCTTCAAGGGGCATCAACGTGGGGGGCGTAGCCTTGAATTCTCATAAGACAGGTATTCTGGTGTTGATGGATGTGTTACTGAGACTTCCAAGGCCATATATACATCATATGCCAATGCCTTGTTGTTGTAATTGTCCACCTTTTTTTTCTCAAGTTGGAGACCGTTGTCTAGGGATAGTACCTACTGTTCATGGTTAAGAAATCCGGAAAACTCACCAGTTGAGGTTGGTAGCTTCTCCCATTATTTACAGGGTTTATACATCCCGGGTGGTTTTCTCGCCGGATTTCTGAACCATCAACAGTATCCATCTTGTTGGGAGACCTCCCAATGACCACCCCATCAGGAAGTGGCGATTGACTTTGAAAAAACGCAAGTGGCAAAGCTCAGATCTTGGGAAAGTGGAACTGCGACAAGGAATAGGGAGATCATCTAAGTCTGTGGGAGATTTTTCCCCATAGACGGGGGTAGTCAAGAATAGACTTTGTGGTGAAGACTATGAGAATATCATGATATATCCAATTACAAAGTATTTTTTTAGCAAATAAGTATCAAGAAAATTGTTGCAAAGATGACAAAACAAAAGTTTGGCTGCTGGCAAGTAGCTTAATCATTCACATGTTTTTTGCAGCTAAACTTCGGTGTGCCCTTTCCAATTGCGTGTTTCCAAGAATAGGGCTACCCCCAAATCATCCATTTTAATAGGGTTTTCCATTACAAACCATCCATTTTGGGGTACCCTATTTTTGGAAACACCCATTTGTATATACTTGAAACAAGTTTGTTTCAATTATTGGATGAGACCAAAACGGTGATCAGCCGTGTTTGACCCCAGCCATGAGTGGTGATGGATTGGATGGAAAGATGGTACACGTGACCAGAAATTTGGTCATCCCCCCGCAGAAAAGATGCCTGTTGTTTGCGTTCTTGGCCGAGCAAGAACCCCCACAAAGAATCCTAGCAGCTAGCAAGCTCCATTTTCATGTTATATTCATCAATTGTACCTTACGTACTTTGCTCAAAGTGAAACTTAGACCCCCCCAAAAAATTCACCTGGATTTCATGGGGCGTTTTGAAAATCATCGGCTTCAGGTCACGCAAGGAATCCTTATTGGAAGAAAGTGATACCGGAAGAGTGTTGGGGGAACCTCAGTGGAAGCGAGCTTCCGCGGTGGAAGTTTCCGGGGGGGATGGTTTAGTTTGATTCGTTGGAAGTTTCGTGTGGAATTTTTGCCGCAAAAAAAATCAGGATTGTTAATGGTTGAGGAATCAGGAATGGATGGTGATTTGACCAGATAATATAGTCAATGTTGGTCATGGGTGTTTGGAACTACTGGAGTTTTAATAGATGGATGCGAAAAAAAGATGGAGTGATAGTATATCATGGGCATGTATATATCTTCTTGATTCAGGTGAATACAGGGATCAAAACTGGTTGCAAATTCCTTTGGTATTCACAAGGATCTTCCGTGCAATTTATTTTTAAGGAGATTAATCAAAGTTCTTTTCCATGGAAAAATGACTTTGATTCCGTACCACATAAACGATCAGCAACTATACAGAGGATAACAAGCGACAAAAAATCCATGACCTGAATAAAACTACCGCTAGTTGTTCAAGCGCAAAATTCAGCATCAACCCTGGATGTCCCCCCGCACCGATTCCAGTCACTACCAGGAAAACATGTCACATTTTGAGTATTGGAAATCCTAACCTGAACCTTTTTTGTCACTGGCATCCTGGGGGAACAACCCAAGCTATACATGAATGGTTCATTGCATTTTCTTTTTCATCCAAATCTACCCATCCCACCATTGTATTGTCCCATTTATAGATTCCCTAAAGAATCCAAACACCTCCCTAAAAAAGGATTGAGGGTTCCAATTTTATCCCCAGCAATAGGAATATAGGAGAATCCCGGATTCTTAGGATTCTGGGACTCAAATATTTATTGGAATTTTCACCCCTACCTGAGTAAATGATCCAATTTGACTTGCGCATATTTTTCAACTGGGTTGGTTCAACCACCAACTAGCTGGTTACATGCTGGATATTGGGGATAAATTAACCCAATTTGGCGAAAATAATAAGCCATTTTTTGAGTGGATCCCCAACTCAACATGGTTCATACATAAGCCCTACCAACTACCAGGTGATTCAACAAAGTGGCCTTAAGTATCCCCTTTTTTGGAGGTGACTTTCTTTCCCCCTTAAAAGGGTCATCCTGGGTTGAGTAGGTTCACCCACCACCCCAGGATATATCTGGATCCTTAGGGCGAAAGCTACCCTCATCACGGGACCTAGGTTTGATCCATGGCAGGTGAACTGATGGGGCAATGGGGGGGCAGTGGGTGGAGGGGTGGATGGAAGACCCCCCCCCATTGATTGATTTTTGTTGCCACTTTGGGGATTGTTTGGAAGTGTTTTTTGGGGCAAATCATTTGTGGAATTTCTTGGTGGATGTTTTTTTGGTGAATACACATGGGGTGTTTTTTTTGTGATGTTTATGTGGTACAAAAATAGGATCTGAATCGGAAAGATTGTTTTAAATAAGGACGGTGTGTTCGAAAACCTCAGTGATGTTTGAAAAGGCTTCTGAAGTGTAACACATACCATCGATGGGAATAGTTCATGGTTCATGGTTCATGGTTCACAGAAGGCCGCTTACCACCCACTCAGCATGTAAGGGGCAAGTGGGTTGCGCGATACCCCTGGTCGCACCAGCAGGTCGTTGCAACGCACAAATGAATAGAAATAAAAATAAATACAAAAGCAATCGGAAATTGAAATGAAATCGACCACCGGCCACGGCAGCAGCAACTCTCCTTGGTTTTCCTACAAGTGTGCCAAATATTCAAGGCAAATGAATTGGATAGCGCTTCCCACGTATCTGACCCTAGCCATCTCAACGGACGGTTCAAGGCAAGAATGGAAAAGGATTCCATAAAAAATCTCCTGGCTAACCATACGAGAAATGAAAGTAACCAAACCGGAGTCAGTCAAAAATTGAGCAGTACGTGGGAAAGATTTCAATGCATGATCAACAGAGGGATTGGGGCACCCACACCCAGGACAATGAGGTAAACGTAAGATAGAATTCTCAGCAGAGAATAATGATAGCGGCCAAAGACCAGTGCACCGAACAAATGTCCAAATCCTGACATAACTCCAATCTAGTGTCAAAGGTAAGGTTGTCCAACCTTGCAAATTCATATCCGGACACAGATCAATATATGCAAGACCCAGACTAGATAAGCATTTTCCTGCAGATTTATGAAAATTGCGCTTGTCCAAATCAAGCAGAGGAGGTTTTACAACAGTCTTCTTGTAAAGTTGAAGCACTTGCTTGGCTGTTGCTCGGTCATGCACTGCTTGAAAAAGGAACTCCGGGGTGACTACNAAAACATCGTAATTTACAGTGTTTTCTGCTCCCACCAAAGACAAAACACCGCTATTTACGATGTTTTCCTCCTCTCGCAACCCCAAAATAGAGCCGAAACATCGGTATTTGCGATGTTTTTGCAACATCAAAAAAAACCAGCGTAGCCAAAACACCGCTATTTGCGTGATTTTTACAACACCACATCTGCAAAATGCTGTATTTTACCGTGTTTTTGAACCACCTCTTCAAAAACACTGGTATTTACGGTGTTTTGAAAAATTACTTGCATAAAACCATGTAAATACCAGCAAATTCTAACTTTTGCATCTTCCTTTGCAACAAGCTAACAAATGCAAAAACACTGATACTTACAGCATTTCTGAACAATGATTGTAGCAAAAATTGCGATTTTTGGAGCGTTTTTCCTCAAATTACATGCGGTTGGTACACCCCAAATTCTCGCAAATTCCCAAAACCTCACTTTTTGCTAACCTGCACCTATCTACGGGGTCGGCGGCATGGGCGGAACCTCCCTATGGCTAAAGCCACAGATGGCTTGGCCTTCGGCACAACACGGCACTGCCGGATTTAAAGGCTTACGCCTGACAGCCGGGCGCCGGCCGAAGGGGCCCTATGTTCGCCTAGGTTAGCCGTATGTTCGCCTAAGTTAGGCGATGTTAGCCGTATGTTGCCCCAGGTCGGCTCTATGTGAGCCCTATGTTGGCCCTATGTTCGCCTATGTTAGCCGTATGTGGCCCCAGGTCGGCCCTGTGTTGGCCTTATGTTGGCCTAAGTTGGCCCTATGTAGGCCCTATCTTGGCCCTATGTCGCCCCATCATGTCGACAAATTTGTAAACACCTTCAACATGTCATTTTTTCCCGTCCGGGACCCCCCCTGAACCCGAAAACCACGTAAAACGCATGGTTTTTTGATAGTGCCAAGATCAATTTCCGGAGCACCGAAGGCCACAAAACACCGTAAAACACGATGTCTTTCAACACCACACACAAAAACACAGTAATTTACAGGGGTTCTGGCCAGGAGGTGACCCCGAGGTGACCCCGAGCTGGTCGGCGCACGCCACTATAACCTTCGGTTACCAACCGAAGGCCTCCGGCAAGGGCACGGGCGCTGTGTCGGCCTTTGGGGCCGGCGCCCGGATTTAAGGGCTACCGCCCATGCCGCCGACCCCAGCAATTCGGAAGAGGCGGTGAAAGGGTAGGCTATGCATGTAATTGTGATGAATTGTGATTTGCAAAGGTGAATTCTGTTCCACTTGTTGATGGTTGCTCTCTAACCGCAACGTCATAAAGAATGTGCAAGTCCAATGATAATGAAGTACAGCAGGCAAGGTATGGGATTTTTGTGTAACTTTCAACTTTCAATAGATGCAAGTACAAACAAGCCACAACCAGTCAACAAGGGACAAGAACATAACATTCTAGACGAATTCTATAGAATTCTCACTCAACAGAAACCAAAACGACGCAGAGTTTCAAGATGTTTTAAAGTCGCTTTCAAAGCTACACGCAAACTATGGGGAGCGCATGCGAAAAAGCAGAACCCCAGCAGGTTTCGTGCCTAAGCCGCGCAAAACCGTAGCCAGAAAAACTCTCGAAACGTCACCTACGAAACGCGCTACTGAAAAAAGATA